>APFE031497395.1:54895-72583 GCA_000404065.3 Pinus taeda
GCGCAATCGGCGCGGCAAAGGGGGGGCTCCACCCCCCCTCTAACCCCCTGGTTCACTACGTAGGTTAGTCGTGGAAAGAATATAACACAACCCAACACAAATTCAGCTTGTATTGAGAGAAACACAGGGTTCTTTAAGAATGACTTTCTCAGATTTGTTGTGTGGCCATTTTCCAAATCTCAGCTGCAAAGCCAAATTCCCCTTGCTCTTGTTGAAAGATGGATGGAAATATATTTTCTTGTTGATCAATTGGTTAGAAACAATCCAATTTTGCAATAATGATCATATTGTAATCATCACAGTTGTAAGTGCTCTTTGCTCTTCGTGTATTTAAATCAGAACAAAGATCAGAGAATGGGAATGATATATTCAAGAATGATGAACTCAGAATTGAGGATTTAGAATTAGAGATTCAAGAATGATGATGTACTATTCATGATGGAATAGGATAGGATAGGGGGAGAGGGGGATAGAACGAGTATTATTCTGAATTGTAATTTTATTTGCAGACTCTCGCTACTGAGAAGACACAACTCACTGTAATGTTATTTGATTTGATTATTGATATATAAGTAGATTTATTGTTCCCTCGCATCTCCTGAGACACTATCAACAGTGATCAATGGTGGTTAAGAGCCTGACCCTGGTGGATTCACTTGCCGTTCTTGTACCATTATTTCATGATCTTTACCGTGTGATGGTTTTATTTTATTTCTACTTATCGTAATCATATTACTTTATTGTTTGGCATTTCCAGACTGAATGAATTGATCTGTTTTATATACTGTATTTAAATTGCGTTGCTGCTCATTTCTTTCTTAATAGAGATCACTACTTTTTGCAAGCATATTGTTGTGTTGTTCATTTCATCTACAGAGCTGAACAGCTACGCTGTTCATTCCAGTAATTTAACAATTTTCTATTCATTATAACTATATAAATTTGTTGTCCATTAGAGATTGTTGTTAATTTAGCTTTGTTGTTGTTCATTTCCATTAATTTAGTATTGTTGTTCATTTCCGGTAAATTAGCTTTGTTGTTCAAGTAGACTTTGTTGTTATCTCTTTCACGCAAGGATTTGTTTTTGCCTTTTAAATGTTATTGTAGCAAGCGTGTTTATTCCATTTCTGTTAGCAGCATTATTGATTTATCATTTTCAGTTTATTGCTTTAGTATGGATTGTAAGACCAACAACTGTAAAGGACATTAGCTATTGCTACCTATGTTCTCAGATTGTGGATCTTCTTTATGTTTGATTTAATTTGTATCAGTTAAATAAGGAATGAGTTATTGCTACTGCATCCTTGACTGATAAATTGCTGTAGTTTTATGAGTGAATGATTTAAGTTTTAGAGTGTTAAGTTTCTTTTAGTTGTAAGTAGATTTTGTTTCCAGCTTTCATTTACTTTATCATTTTATGCACTATACTGCAAAACATTACTCTTGAGTAAATAGCCGCCTCAGACTGAGTACACTCTTGAAATAAAAAGTTGTCCCTAGGTTGACAATTAATGTGAAGATAATTAGGAGTTAAAGAGACACCTTTTATCGCTCAACACTTATATCATTTTCCGATAATCATATTGTGTCTACCATGTTCGAGCTAATCTCATTGATTCATATGCTTAGACTCATACATTGATTAGTCGTGTAAACAAGATAGAAGACTCAACATCTAGTTTCATCCATCTGGGCTATGATTTCAAGAGTAATAGAAGATCATAATGTATGATGGTTATGATTGTACAAACGTTCATACAGTCATGGATCAATCCTTAGTCATATATGGGCATGTATTTTGATCATTGTATGTGTAATGTTATGTTATGTGTTGAGTATGGGTATGCCTCCCTCAACAAAGATGTCATGATGTAAATGTATTGTAATAGATGATGATCTCGCCAGTTGTTCTTGATCCCGACTTGTCACAAGGTAAAGTACTTCAATCATGAGCTACCATTTCTAACTTTATGCTTTAGGGGCAATCTATCATAGGCCATTTTGTCACATTTTGTCTATAGGCCTTCATACAAGATCATTCACATCCTTTGAACACTTTTTCATCCTCCCTACTCAAAGCCCTAAGAATGAATCTTTATAATCCCTGAGTTACTTCCCAAAATTACCTTATTTCATCCATTTTAAGGACCAACACACCCTGGCCCCTCATTGTCCAATGTTGACTACCAATTTTCCCTAATATTCACTTCCATTTATCACTAGTAGGTTTCTTAGTGTTGGGGGTACGCTGATTCTAGAGGGAAATTTTTCACAGTGACAAAATCATGCCAAGTTTATACTCAAACGAGCCAGGATTTTGCATGGAAAGTGATGGCATGGTCCATTTCCTCATCTGAGTAGCAAAATTTTAGGAAATCAACAATGAGGAATCTTTGTATAATCTTAAGAAATCTAAAAGATTCCCTTGGAGGCTGATTTTTGGTAGAGGAAGAATGATTTCGAGTTCATAATAATTTTTAAAAGAATTTCACAAGGAGCACAGTGGTGTGCTCATAATTTTCATCTAAGTAGTAGAATTTTCACCCATATCCAAGAAATTATGTTTGGAAAAATCTTCAAGATTCCTAAGGGTCTAGATTTTGACGGTGTCAGAAATAGGTCAAGTTTATAGTCGTTTGACATGATTTTGCACCAGGAATCCAATGGTAATTTCAATTTCTACAGCTGAAATTTTCATTTTCAGTCCATGTTGGGAAATGGATGTATAACGGTCATTTACATAATTTTATTGTAATTTGATTTCTACTTCCATTTAATTAAAGAGGCCTCTGAACTTTGAGCAATGCCCGGATAATCCCACATTGGGTGAATTCCGTAATCGAATGGTTTTATTCGTTTGATCTCATGGTTGCTTTATGATTCACACTTATTTTCATGTGTTTAAGTTACTTGGTTACATGCTCTTTTATATGAAATTTTGTTTGCATCCTTAAGTAAAATATCTGGATCAAGTTTGGTATCAAGGCAGGTTTTCTTGATGCGAGTTGCATGAGTGAATGCTAACTAGGAACATAATCCAAAAAGGAGAAGGAAAACTCAAATCTTTTGATCCTAGATTGGGTCATCGGGCACGAATATGAAACATGGTAGGTGAGGAAGCTCGAATGGCAGAAGAGCAAAATTATCACAAGATATTCTTCACCATGGAAGAGAAAATTGACAAGTTGTTTGCAAAATATTAGAAGATAATCAAGCCTAATAAAAAAGAATTAGATGATATATATCTCAGCAAATAATGAAGGTGGAGGAGAAGAGCCTCCTCCCTCTCCATCCTATAGCGAAATTTCCTTGTCTTCCTCTTCTTGTAATTCTAACAAGCATCATAAGGATGCATCTAAATATCCTTTTCTTATGTTGGATTTCAAGTTTGATTTGCCTGTGTTTAGTGGAGAATCTAACCCAGAAAAGATAGATATTTGGATCAGAAATGTTGAAGTGTATTGTCGCATAAAACGAATAAGAAAGGATGAAGCCAAGATCCAACTAGAATCCCTTCGATTGAGTGGCACTGCTTTCATCTAGTGGGAAGGAAAACTTCCAAAAGGTGGTAAGAATAGTTATAAACTTCTTTCATCTTGGTCTGAGTTCATCTCTGCTATAAATGGACAATTTTAATCATTGGGCTACAGGCAGAAAGCCATGATGGAATGGAAACATTTGAAACAATGTAAAGGTCAAACTATTTAGAATTTTAGAGAGGATTTTAGAAAACAAGTGTTAGCATTGAATGTTCCACTAGAAACTTTTGAGAC
This sequence comes from Pinus taeda, assembly GCA_000404065.3. Lineage (NCBI taxonomy): Eukaryota > Viridiplantae > Streptophyta > Pinopsida > Pinales > Pinaceae > Pinus > Pinus taeda. Next base: position 58,669 of record APFE031497395.1, read on the forward strand.
GTTGATGAAATATATTAACTCTTTACATAGTTATTTATGTCATTCATTGTTATTATTTTAACCTAAGTCTCTTAATGAAGATAGTGTGAAGGCCATACATCTTAAAATAATGGGGTAGCATGAGCAAGATAATCACTTGAAGAGAGGCAAAGCCTTCTGTACCCATTGTGAGAGAAAATGGCATGATAAGGAGAACTGCATCCAGAATTGAGGCCTAAGAGGAAGGAAAGAAAACAGAAGTATAAGACAATTGCAACTGTGCAACAAGACCAAGAATCTGAATCAGAGGATGATGAGAAGATGACAACTGCAGGATTTGTAGGTGTTGGACCAATTGACCAGGGATCAGACTCAAGTTATGAAATGAATCTTACAACTATTGGGATTGGAAAGGATGGACTCATTGACTTCGATTCTGATTTGGGCGATGAGACAAATATTTCAGCAAATGTTGTGCCAAAAATGAAAAGGGAACATAATGAGACATGGCTCCAATAACTCGAAAAATCAACCAAAGAATTCCAATGGAGACTGTTGAACTGAGGAGACTCATAGAAGAAGAAGAGAAGGAGAAATAATGGTTGCAACATGAGTTAGAAGCCAAGGAGGAGGCCTTGGAAAATTTGTAGCATAACAAGCCTGAGGTAAAAAGTGATTCTTCAATTTCATGTACTTTTTATGATGATGATTTTGCTACTTTTGAGAAACATGCTACAGGAATTGGATCAAATTTGTCGAACAAAATGGGGTATCAAGGAAGGGGTGTCAGCATTAATGGCCAAGGCATTGCAAATCCCATCAAAGAGGAGGAACTGCCTCATTATATATGACATGGATATGTTAGAAAAGAAGTTGGGGAATGCTCCAGGATAGCCAATGACCAACCAATTACAAATGATAAGATCACTTCATCACATTCCCATGATAGTGAGGGTTCCACAGGGAATTATCAGATATGTAATAGGAATAAGTATTCTAAGATGATCCAGGAAAATTGTAGGAGAAAGAATCATTGAAGTCATTATAACGAGGTTGGACACTAGAGAGCCATGTGTCATTTGCTCCATGCCCAAAAAGCACCTCTAAAGAAACCAACAGGAAAAGTTGTTGATCAACCGAATCAGTTCCAAGATGATGACCCCTTAACTTTGTTGAGTAAGATATGGTTTTACTAGATATAGTATTTTGTCATGGCCACATTTTGTAAATCATGTGTCAATACAATTGTAAAAGTGATGATGTTTTTTCAATGTCTTATTAAAAACAATGCTGATGTTTTGGCTTTTTATTGTTAACTTGGTTGTTGGTTTCTATTATGATGTAAGATTGACCATAGAGTGTGTGTTGTAAATTTTTAGGTCCCTATACTACTAGTGTAACCCCTTATTGTTATTAGTACAACCCCCTTATTATATTGATGTGCCCATGTAGTCTCCTTATTGTTATTATTGTTCATTTACATTATTATTGTTATGTTGGCTCTGATTATATTATGACCCCTTAGACTCCTATATATAGAAAGGAGGTCTTGTTATTTGTATCATCCAAGAATTCTTCATTTGTATAATGTAAAGCTCAAAGAGGCTTATTTCTAAGGCATTGATCTATCTTTTCTATCTTCTTGTGAGCTGGTTTCATAAAATTTGGTATCAAAGCTTTGGATTCTAGGGTTTTGTTGCTCCAAATAGGTCATCGTGGAATGTTCGCTATAACGTTTTCGCTATGAAGTTTTAGAAGCTAAAACAAAAATCCATTTGAGCCAGAATCATTCTGCACCTTGAGTCAAAATTTCAGATCTTCTCTCTCAATATTTCCAGAGATATGATCTAAGGCAATTATGGTTTTGAAAAACTCTAGAATTCCATCTCAAACAGGTCCCAAAATTTTAGCTATAATTATTTTTCTATGAAGGTTAAGACTCTAAAATTAAAACCCATTTGAGCCACAATTTTGGTGAATCTTTGGCCAGAATTTCTGATCTTGTTTCACTATATTTTTGAAGATGCAGTCCAAGACATTTAGGGTTTTTGTAGGCTCCTGAATTACATCCTAAATAAGTGACTTTGGAAAAATCGACATAACTTTATCTCTGAGAATCAAATTGAAATTTCGTAAGAAGTTGAAGAAATAGGATGAATTGTAGTTTTTTGGGAATCATATTTAGGTGATAAGGTTGAAACAGAGACATGCGACACTTCATACACGTGCACTCTACTGAACCAGTCTATAATCAGGTCATCATGGGAGATATGACGTAACTCTTCCTTGTAGAATTCAATCTTGATCAGACTTGTGGGGTTAGAAATAACACTCTGAGGGCTACTGCAGGATGCAATTTTAGAACTTGGAGATCTAAAATTACAAAGTTACAGTCGTTTCAATATTGAGCTCCTAAAATCAAGAAAAGGTGATATGGGGAAGTTTGATGGAAAGGATCCGGTAAATTGGATACCACATATGAAGAAATATTTTGATCTACATGAAGTGAAACTATTACAAAAGGTATGTATTGCATCTTCATATTTATAACTAGATCAATTTTTATGGTATAAAGCGATTTATTCTCATAAACCACTTGTTACATCGTCAATTTTCACGGAGGTAATGATAACACATTATGAGGATACAAAGAGAAACACCTTATTTGGCCAATTGATAAATCTCAAACAAATGTGTTCAATGGCAGAGCACATTGAGGAATTTCAAAAATTGAATTTAAGGGAAAATGATATTCTATAGAAGGAGAGGATTGATGTCTCCATAGGGAATTTAAAGGACAACATTCAACATGAGGTTCATCGTTTGGAACCTGATTCATTGGAGAATTCATTCAGGTTGAAAAGAAAAGTGGAAAGAAAAATTATGGCAACGAGGAAGTCTACCCCTCACAACTATAAATATGGAAGTGTTGTTTCTCCTAGCCTTCTAGAACCTACAAGGTTGACAACACAACAATTGGAAGAAAAAAGAGCAAACAGGCTTTATTACAATTGTGATAACAAATATATTAAAGGTCATAAGTGTGCTGAGAAGAAATTATTTTACATTGATTATCAAGAGGAGGAAGAAAAGGATCAATAAACGTAAAAAGAAGAGGATATACACTAGAAACTAACCCCAAAGAAATAAGAAAAGAATCTGACCATATCCTGTAAAGCATGGGAAAGAATTACCACTCCTCAAACTCTCGCGATAGAAGGACATATCAAGAAGAAAAAGGTTCAAGAGGTGAAAGATCACATCGAGAAAGAAGAAATGAATACGACCATATCTTATAATGCATTGGCTGGTTTTACCACTCCTCAAACTATCAAGATAGAATCACATATCAAGAAGAAAAATGTTCAAGAAGTAAAATATCACATCGAGCATCAAGAAATGAATCCGACCATATCTTGTAATGCATTGGAAGAAATTACCACTCCTAAAACTCTCAATATAAAAGGACAAATCAAGAAGAAAAATATTCAAGCAGTGAAAGACCACATCAAGCATCAACAACAATTTCTCCAACTTTTAAAGGATTGTAGGAATTTACAGGGTAAGTTCCTCAGACAGAACACCAGAAGGACACCGCTCACAAATAGATCACAGATCAATACACCAGTAATTTGACGTGGTTAAAACCCTCAGAGAGGGAAACAGTCCACGGCCTGCGCCAACGTGGCTACTACAGGCAATTTATTAATAAAAGAATGAAAATTTACATAAGCTTCTCTCATGCACGGTTACCCTACAAATGACCCTCCATGCGCTTTAAATAGAATTCATGGACCAATCGGGTGTCAAGCCACGGATCAAGTGGCGGTAATACCGAGGAGAGAATGAACCGTCGGATTACTACATATCGTGACCGTCGGATTGTAAGTTACAAAATGTACAACGGTAAAGAAACACACTCTATACCTAACTCTATACTAGACCAAGTTGAACTTAACTATTCCTATGTGTCGGAATATCCTAACAAAAATCTTTTCTAGTCATCATGTTTGAATCAAAAGAGGATTTTACTAATGCTTGATGATGAGCGTGATTTCTTTTAGCCTGTTCTCGTTGTTCTTCTAACTTGATTATTTCCATTTGCCTCAGTTGTAAGGAGGAAGTTGGTACTTCATCAATATATTGAACTAAAGATAGAGAGGGAATTGCTAAATGAGTTGGGAGAACCACTTCTTTCCATAAACTAAATTAAATGGAGAAGTTCCGATGGAGGATTTTTGTGTTATTCGATCTGCCCATAAAGCATATATTAAAGACTTATGCCAATTTTTATGATTTTGGTCAATTGTTCATTTGATAATCCTGATTAGGTTTTTATTTGTAGATTTAGCTAACCCATTTCCCTGTGGGTAATAATTGGCAGAATATTTAAGTTTAAAACCTATTTTGAGTGCAAATTCAGTCATTGTGTTTCCAGAAAAGTATGATGCATTATCAAACATTAAAGCGGAAGGCAACCCAAACCTGGTGATTAGAAATTGATCTATGAAATCAATGATATGTTCAACATTAGCCGTCTTGAATGGAACTGCTTCTACCCATTTGATAAACTAATCTGTTGCTGTAAGAATATATCTATGCTGCTTAGAAGAGTGAGGAACGATCTCACCTATTATGTCCAATCCCCACTGATCAAAAGGTTGGTCAATGTTGACTGGCTATAGTGGCAAGGATGGTTTCTTTTGTCTCCCAGCAGTGGTTTGGCAGACTTAACATTTCCTCACGTAATTGTGTGAGTCTTTGAATAATGTGGGCCAGTAATAGCCTACGCGTAAGATTTTATGTGTAGTAGCATCTCCAGCATAGTGTCTGCCTGCTGGCTCATCATGGAGTTCCTCATACAGTTGTATTTCTGTCGATGGAATTTCAGATATTAGCGATGCTCCGGCCATCATTTTACAAAAGCCTTGACCTTTTACAATGCTTGTTGGTTTGATTTCTACATCATATTCTTGTAAGGCACTAACCCAATTGGCTCTTTTCTCACCCACATCTTTTTGCACTAAAAGATTTCTAACTGCTGGAAACGGTACAATGATTTTGGTATGGGTTTTGAGTAGAAAGGGTCTGAAATATTTGATTGTTTTGAAAACAGCATAAGCTTGCTTCTCCACATCTGAATAATTTAATTCAGCCCCCTGTAAATTTGAACTGAAAAAAGAAATTGGAGTTTCTGATTTTTCTTGATTAGCTTGAGTAAGTATCGTTGTGTATGATCTGTCAAAGGCAAATGTATATAAAATAAAAGGCTTTGAAAATTTTGGAGTTGCTAAAGATGGAGCATTAATAATTGCTTGTTATTGAATGCTTCATATTCGTTTTGACCCCATTTGAAGATTGAGTTCTTTTTTATCATTGTTTGTAAATGAGACACAATTCTTGAAAAATCTGGAACAAATCTCTTTACAAAGTTGATCTGACCAAGGAAAGATTGCATGTTTTCTTTGTTGTGAGGTAGGGATATTTCGGAAATCTCTTTGATTCTGTCAGGATCAATATGAATTCCAGATTTTGACACTATGAATCCTATAAGTTTTCCTTCACTTCATGCAAAAAAGGATTTTTTCGGGTTAAGTGAAATTCCATACCTGAGACAACGTTGGAAGATTTGTTTTAAATCTCTAATATGGTTGCTTCTTTTCTTGGAATAAATAGTTATGTCATCCAAATAGATTACCATAGACTTATTAACTAAACATTTGAATGTAATGTCCATGGCTCTCTCAAACGTACTCCAACATTAATTAGGCCAAAAGGCATTTTTTGATATGCGTAGGTACCCCATTTGGTTCTAAATGTTGTTTTTAATTGATCATCAGGATGTACCAACACTTGATTGTATCCTAAAAATCCATCTAAGAAGGACATTAATTCTGACCCAGTGACGGCCTGCAAAATTTGTTCCATATGAGGCAAAGGAAAATTATCCTTTTGGCAGGCTTTATTAAGATTTCGAAAGTCAATGCAGATTCTAATATCTCCGTTTTTCTTTCTAACGGGAACCATATTGGAGACCCATTTGGAATTTCAAACAGGAAAAATTATTTTGGCTTTCAATAGCTTGTTGAGTTCAGATTTGATCTGGTTTTCTAGATTGGGATGGATTTTTCTCAACTTTTGTTGGACTGGTTTTTCATCATCCATCATTGGAATAGTATGTTGGATGATAGAAGTGTCGTATGTTTTAAGTTCATCATAGTTCCAAGCAAAAACATTTTTGTATTGTCTCAAAAGACGGATATATGATAATTTTTCTTCAAGAGTTAGGCCAAGGCCTAGATTGACGTTCTGTGGTTTGGCATCAGTTGCCAGATTTACTAATTCATAGTTCAAAGTTGAACTTTGGAGTTTTGAATTAGTAGATCTTTTAAACTGATCTTTCAAATCATAAAGGTCTTCTAATTTGACTATCGACTTAGGTATAGCATTGTTAGTGCTATCTTGTTGCAATTGTCAATCATGTTGGTCTTTGTCAATTATTTGATTGGCATAGGATCCTTCACATGTGAGAAAACTCACGATATCAGGATCGTCGTTGAATATTCTCCAATTTGTGATGTTATCAGAAATAGAAGGTCTAAATATTAATTCTATTGAGAATCTATCTGGACTAAAATATTCTGAAGGGATAAGTTTGGAAGTCGCGTTAGCTAAAAGGTCTGCACTTGCATTCTGGAGTCTGGGAATTGATGAAATATTAAATGCTATAAAATGTTCAGTCAGATCTTGAACTAAAGATTGATAATGTTTTAAATGACCTGATAAATAATGTATAGTATTACGTACCTGTCTGACTACAATTTCAGAGTCTCCAGAAACTTGAAGGTATTTGACATTTAATCCAATTGCTTTGTACAACCCTTGGACTAAAGCCTCATATTCCGTTGTATTGTTGGTGCAATCAAATTCGAGTATGCAAGTTAACATAGTTTTATCTCCTTCTGTACTAACTAGCACGCATCCTGCTCCTGCTCCTTCGTTAGATTTAGAACCATCAAAAAATAATTTCCAAAATAAAGATTTATTTACAGGACTATCTAAAAAATTGATAAATTTAGAACTATCTGTTTGAGAAAAATTTTCGACTTGGGATAAAACAGAATGTTCTAAATAAGGTGACGTATGAGCATTAAAATTCCCTAAGAAAGAATCTACTGAGTAATTGCCAATAATACTGTTGTTATATGGTACTGGTTCATTCTCTCCCTCTAGCTCCGTTACTATGTATTTCTGATGTCTTTCTAGTTCAACTTTTTTTTGATTGGGTTTACCATTGTAGGGTAGCCACATGTGCGACCAGTCAGTTGCGAAGTATCCATGAAGTTTTTCTGACCAATCCCTGCTAAGAATTAAGCCATAAAATTCTGGAATGTCAGCAACTAAAATGTCGATAACTTGACATACCTTTGGGTTGGATGACAGCCTTATGGTAACCTGATTTAATTCACCAATCACTTCGACTTGCGATCGATCTAGCTAGACTATGTGCACAGTAGACTTCTGCAGTTGAACGTTCAATTTTGTACATATTGACTTTGGCAAAATATTCGATGAAGCTCCCGAATCCACTAGGCAATTATGCACATTTTTATTAAAAATTTCATAAGTAAGAAGAAAGGGGAGAGTATGAGATCTCGATCTACCTCCAATTAATGCGACGTTATTTGGATCAATCTTGTTAATCACATTAGTCGGAGGTCTTCCCATATCATGGGAAGCTTGAGAAATTACAGCGGTAGGCAAAGGTGCAACTGGCACAACATGTAACTCTTTCAAAAGTATCTTTTGCTGGTGTTTTAACTTGCTCAATTCGTAAAGAGTGATGTTGGCCCTAGTATTTTTCATGTCTTCTAGGATATTGTACTCCATTTCATCCGAAACGACCAATGTTTTAGATGGAGTAGATGAATCTGTTTGGACGGGCTGGTTTGAGTCGCTTTGGGTGTCATTTTCTTGGTTGCGACTTTATCCTTTGTTGCCGAGCTTGCGCTCTTTGGCTTAGGGGTGGTTTGAGGAGGATCCAGCTGATTTCTACTTCGTGTACTAACCAACAATGCTTCTTGATCCTCTTCTTGTGGGAGGATGAAATCCCACATTCCTTGTAATTCTACAACTTCTTCATCATTGGTTTTCCCTTTAGTAGCAATTTCCTCTTCTTCTTCCTCGGATTTCGCACTTGTAATAGCATTGGGAGGCTTTGAATTTGTTGAAGGGTTTCTCTTAAAAGTTCTGTAGGGCTATTTTGAAGCCGTTTCTGCTAGTTTTTTTATGTCGACCATCTCGTTAGACATGGTCCTCAAAACTTTTTGCAATCCTTCTAAATCGAATGGATCTTTCGATTGTTTTTTCTTGGGATCTTCTTTGAAAGTAACCTTCTTTTATTTCCATTCCTCTAACACGGTTTTCTTTTCTAGGGCTATTATACGTTTCTCTACTACTATTGCTTCTTTCATGTTTTCGGCTAAAGTTGTTTTATTAGCCCTGTCCACGAAGATTGCTATGTTTGATGGTAAATTTGTGATATACCATTCACTTCTCACTTCTTTGTTGGGCTTGGAAGCAGTAGGAATTTTGTTTAACAATTTATTGAAACGTGAATTGAAATCTTTGATGGGTTCTTTTGACTGGGCCCTAAGGTTTGACAGGTCACTGATTAGCGTCGTTGTAGACCTATCATCACCAAATTTAATGAGGAATTGTTCCCAGAAGATATCCCAACTGGTGATAGATCCAGATGGTAATAAAAAATACCATGATCCGGTTGTTCCCTGAAGAGTATAAGGAAAAAGTCAAACAACAACATCTTCATTAGTAACTCCGTTAAGGTTTATAGATAGCATAAAGTTATTAAAATTCTCTTCTGCTAGCATGCCTTCTTCAGGATTGAACTTAGGCAGCCATTTTTTAGGATGGGCTAGGAGTTGACTCAAGGGCGCAGGCATTAAGACTGCCCCTAGGTTATTCCATGGAAATTGGGCCATCGCTGATTTACTAACGGAAGGAAGTGTAGAAGATGATCCCTGAGGTTGAGTAAATGAGGGTATTATAACTCCGGATGATTGAGAAGGAGATGTGGAAATGCCAGTATGCTGATGGACAATGATCTGAACTGGAGGAGTGGATGGTTGACTTCGCGGTGAGGGATTTGAGATGGATGAAGATGATGAGAGAGTCTCGCTATCGGACCCTTTAGGTGATTTCCTTGCTCTTTTCCTAGTGGGTAGAGGTAACTCAGTTGGCTGAACACCAAACTTTTCGCTCTTTAATCTGGTCAAAGGATGAGCGGGGTTATATTGCGAAGTCATGATGCCTTGAGATTTATCAGATCTTGGAGGAGATATAGAAAATCCTTGAAGTTTGTGAATCAAAGATTCAATTTCAGGAGGTTCAATAGTAGATTGTTTTGAAATGTCAGGGTTTGTAGTAGCGGTTGTTGATCCTACAACTTCTAACTGTGGATTTGAAGATTCTAAATGCAATGGAGAAGTCGGGGGAGATGGTGAGGGAAATTTACTCTTAGAATGGTATTTTGATTTGGACTTACTTGCCATTCATAGCTCTAGCCCTCCTTCTAGCGCCAAATATGTTGAAGCCCCGAAAATTGGGTCAGCAACAAGGGGGATACCCGCCCGGTCTGGACCTTGGTTGGCAGCTCCTTTTCCATTTGGTATAGCGGGTCCGACTGGGGATATGGGACCATTTTCCCAATTTAAGTGTGTGCGTTCGAAAGATTGATGTTTCTGGTTTAACGGTTCCTAATTATGATGCTCTAATTCTAACTTTAATCTAATGACATGCAATTGTATTCTAATAAAATGGAAACTTCTAATTCTATACTAACCTAGAGTGTAATCTTTCTTCTGTGCGATCTAAAATGATTTCAAATAACAATCGGTAATAAAGATCATTCAACTATTATAAGAAAAGAATTCAATATAGATAAACCACTTCACATAAAACGTTAGGTGAAACAGTTGTGAAAAACATATCACACAGTAAGCTATTCATATATTAAGCACAAATAAATAGCTATCACCGTACAAAAGTGCCAAATGATAACTCAGGAATTCACGCATTAACATATAAACAATTGAACTTAAATATTGCTTTAACATAGGAAATAGAAACAGTTAAGAGATAGAAGTACCTTTATAACTAGTTCTACTCATGAGCTTCAAGCGATAACAATTTATCTCTTCTTATTCCAACATCCACTAAGATTACAGAAGTACAACATCAGTAGCAGATATAAAATGCAAAAATCAATAAATCTTGTTCCATTCATTCATCAAAACCTCCTCGGAGGGTGAAAAAGTGCATGTTCTGAGGACAAGTTTTTGATAAATTTCTAGACCCTTCTTTAAATGCATGAGAAGGGTTTAAATAGTACTAACTACATCTAAAAATAACTTATTTACAAAAATTTAGGATACGGTTTAAATGACCATCCTTTCTATAGACAAAATAAAGCAAAACTATTTCTAAAATTAAATCTAATATCTAACTATTTTTGTATCTGCTCCTTAGCATTGTAAGCATGCATTCAACATTTGATTGCGAAAAGTCGGTTAGCCGACTTCAGCCTTTAATTGTGCTGCAATAATGGAATCGGAAAGAGCTGGTGCCACATCTTTGGTAGAACTTATGATGCTTTTGAGAGTAATATATTCACTGTGTGGTTTCACTAAGTACTTTTGAGGATATTTCTGACCATTACTGCTGATTTTCAGATTCAAAATTTACCTTTTACCTTTAACATACTTTTTCCCGAATTTCTGGGACTTACAAGTAGTTGAGAAATTAGAAGCTTTCCATTTCGAGAAGTTTTACCAAGCGATGCACTAATCGTGCATCAGAAACTGCCTCCGTTTCTTAATCTGGGCTTCCTTGGTGCGATTTTCGCCTCTTGCGTGCTTTCTTGTAGCGGATGTAAAATTGAAATTTTGTGAAAATAATGATTCCGAGAACTCTTGACCCTGAGTCTTAAACTGTCTATTTTTTATGTCAGCGCTATCCAGTACCCATTTAACCATGTCTATATAGGGAATAATTTTAGGCCTCTTCGCTAGCTGGTATAGGAACGAACAAGCTAAGTCTGCACCTAATGCTTCAAAAGAATTTTGTGAGCCTGCAATAGTCGTATCCACCATTACCTCAGGATTCTCTTTCTCAAGTAGATTATACATGCCTTTCCAAGTGTAAATACTCGCGTCTCTGTTGCGTGCGGTGTATGTGTACAAAGGTGCCATTTCTTTAACTTCAGACATCAGAGCCTTGCCTTTCTTCTCCATAGTTTCCTGTATACTGCTTCGTATAATTCTTTGTTTTTTGTTCCTGTAGTTTACAAGTGAGGTGAGAGTAATAATAAGGAATAATGATAGGAAAGCTTTAAAATGTTAAAGACACGCAAAAGTGTATCACCTTACGTGAACTGGTTTCTGGATAAACACAAAACCGTATTTCATTAACAACTGGCAACTACCTCATTAATTAGCATTAAAGCGCATAACCAGATCCCGTTTTATGAAACAGTTTTCGAAGAGTGAACCGAGAGATTTTGTGATGGAGTGATTCTGCGATTTGCTTCGCAATATCGCAGATCGTTGTATCGCATTATTGCAATATCGCAATATCACATTCTTTTGTAAGATCGCTTTGTCGCTCTATCGCGATATTGCGATATCGCAATATCGCATTGTCGCAACATTGCGTAATTGTAGTATGTGCTTATTTCATGTTAATGTATTTCTTGCGATGTGTGGTTTTGCGATATGCTTCATCACATATCGGCGTTTTCTGCGGTTTTCCAGCGGAACTGCGTTTGAAGGCATGCGATGCGATATTTGTTTTTCATTATGTAATCTCGCATACTTAGAGTTTGGCTTGTGAGAAGGCATCCTGTTATCCTTTCTGCGATGCGATATTCCTTAAGGAGTGACTTTATCTTTCCTTACCATGAAACTTAAGCTTTTTTAGATTTTGCAAAGGTATTTTCCTAAGTTTATGATGGTGAGGTTTATTAAAAAGGAAATGTTAGCACTAATCCATTTTTAAAATTTTTTGACTAAGGGTCCCCACTTATTTAGTATTAGTAATAACGCTGAATAAGAAGGGGGGTTGTTGGTGGCCACAACAGATTCAAATTTCGAAAATAGTCACAGAAATAGGACGGACTGTAGTTTGTTGAGTAGAATTTTCAGGGCCTAAGGTCGCAGCAATTACACGTGGCAATTCGTACAATTTCACTCTACTGAACTAGCCTATAATCAGGTCATTGTTGAAGATTGGAAATAACTCTTTCTTGAAGAATCCAATCTTGACCAGACCTATGGGGTTGAAAATAGGACTCAGAAGGCTACCACAGGACAAAATTTCAGACCCTGGAGATCCGAAATTACATAGATAAAACATATTCAATATCGAGCTCCTAGAAGGCAAGAAAACGCATGCATTCAAGGATCACTGCAGTAAGGACCACACATCAACAATCAAGGGTAAGTCTCCTACAGAAAGGTATGTATGATCAGTGTTTAAATTTTAATTTTGAGTATCATCTCTGACATATGTTTTTGCAGGACAACGTAAGTATATACAGGGTCTTGGTTATATTTTTATGTTTCTATATGTCACAGTTAGTTTTGATACCACATTTCAGATGTCTTATTCTTGATACTGAGCTTTTCATGCTACACCAAGTCTGCTAAATCTATATGATGTTGTAATTTCTTGTTACTTGTCTTGTCATAGTTGATAGAATGGTCTCTGTTGTTGTACTTGGAACTTTGTTGATCACAATTCTAGGGTCTGTCATCAGTTTCTATTGTATATATCTTTAGGTCAATTTTGGATATAGTCCTACACAGAGTCCATGCCCATATCAAGAGTGGCAGTCTTTGTCTACTACTGAAACAAGTCAACAACAAAAGTGACAAGAATATTTCAGGTACGCATTGTAATTTTATTTTGTATTTATTCATTATTATGCACTTACATGTGTTTTGCAAGCAGAGGTAATTTGAAGGGTATTTTATTTTTCCTTTTGAGATTGAGTTTCACTGGGAAAATTTGCATGCAGGTAGAAGAAGATTCAAGGACAACATCAAGTGAGCATTTAAGAGGTGAAGTATCAAATCAAAGGAAGCATTGCAATGGGACATCCTTTAAATACATGACATCCATCCATATATTGTGAAGAAGTGTCAAGGCCAAGAGTCATCATTGTAAAGTTGTAAAAGAGTCATTTGTAAAAGTGTCATCATTGGAAGAGTCATTATTATAAAATAATCAATCTTCCTAGAGTCAAAAAGGCATTGTTGGGAGGTATAGGAGTCTCTTTTGGGATGATGTTATGGTTGGGTTGCAGGTCATAGTGTGATTGGGTTTTAGGTCAAAATCATTATAAATCATATTGTATCATGGATCATTGTCCTTGGTATGAGAATCCACACTCTTGTCTCATTTCATTCATTATAGGGTGGTAGGGAGGTGCTAGGAAAGTGCATGAAGTCGCCTACAGGTTGGAGCTTGTGAACACTTCAGGGTGGTAGGCTGGTCTAGGGTGTTGGGGAATCCATTCAGTTGATTACTAAAGAAACCAGGGCATTGGGATGTCCTTCCAATGGGATTTGGAGAAGAATGCTTTTCTAGAATTCTAGGAAGTTGTTGCTTTCATTTCAGTTGGGCCTGAATATTAAAGAATTTATTAGAAAAGGGTTCGGTGGTTTTTGACCCGGAGGGGGTTTTCCACCTAAATTTTTTGTGCCTACTATGTTATTTTATTTACTATTTTTACTGCATAAATGTTGGGTTGTGTTAAAATTTTGGTTTTGGACCCTATGTTAGGTTGGGCGGACCCACCTATGGTTTTGTGCATGATTTTCACACATGTTTTTTGGACGCGATGGTTTTTGGTCCA
>APFE031497395.1:72920-135362 GCA_000404065.3 Pinus taeda
CCACGGCCTGCGCCAACGTGGTTACTACAGGAAATTTATTAATAAAAGAATGAAAATTTACATAAGCTTCTCTCATGCACGGTTAACCTACAAATGACCCTCCATGCGCTTTAAATAGAATTCATGACCAATCGGGTGTCAAGCCACGGATCAAGTGTCGGTAATACCGAGGAGAGAATGAACCGTCGGATCACTACATATCGTGACCGTCGGATTGTAAGTTACAAAATGTACAACGGTAAAGAAACACACTTTACCTAACGCTAACCTAACTCTATACTAGACCAAGTTGAACTTAACTATTCCTATGTGTCGGAATATCCTAACAAGGATAACGCTACTTTGGTGCAAAATCGAATGAAACAATTGGTAGATCAACATCACAGTAAAAGAAGTTTTGATGTAGGCAATTCAGTATTTTTACGGCTATGTCTGAAAAAAGCTATTTATGAGAAGGAAATGTTGGCAATACTACATGCACTCAAGAAATGACGACCTTACCTAATGGAAAGACACTTCATGGTAAAAATGGATCATGATATTCTTAAATACCTTTAAGACCAAAGATTATCTTTAGAATAATAGAAAAAATGGGTCACAAATATGTTGGGTTATGACTTTGAAATCATCTACAAAAAAGGGAAGCAAAATGTTGTTGCAGATGCATTATCAAGAAAGGATGAGGATGTGGAAGCATTGTTTTGTGCTATTTCTATTATCCAACTATATTGGATAAATGAAGGAAGGGATGAATGGAAGAAGGATGAAGAAGTGTGGCCACTCATGCAAAAGTTGCAGAAGATCCCAGTTCAAACAATATTGCTAGAACTTGATAAGGAAGGAAAAATCATATTGGAACATGGAGCATCCACAAAAACAAGAACCCGAAAACTACGAAATCAATCAATTCCATAGTATTTCATCAAGTGGAAGAACTTACCCACTAAATATTCCACATGGGAGGACAATAATTTTATACAGAAGCATCAAGAACTACTCAAGCATTGCGAACAACACTTTTTGAAGTAGAGGGGCATGTTAAGTCCCTATACTACTAGTGTAACCCCTTATTGTTATTAGTACAACCCCCTTATTATATTTTTCTGCCCATATAGTCCCCATATTGTTATTATGTTTCCCTTGCATTATTATTGTTATTTTGCTCTGATTATATTATGACCCCTTAGACTCCTATATATAGAGAGGAGGTCTTGTCATTTTTATCATGCAAGAATTGTTCATTTGACTAATGTAAAGGAGGTTGCCCCCTCAAAGAGGCTTATTTCTAAGGCGTTGATCTATCTTTTCTATTTTTTTGTGAGCTAGCTTCATAACATAAACTATTGGCAAGTATGGGGTTGTTTGAGTCATGCTTTATCTTGTATGTAAATATACCATAGGTTTTCATGGGATGCATATGTTGAAAGTGAGGCTTTAATAGGACATTAATTATGTTCATGCCTTTTGAGGAGCAAAATATCTTAAGTGGGGAAGAATGATCGAGGTGGCTCTAGAAACACTCAAAATTCAGAAGTGGCTTCAGAATAGCACAAAAATAAAAAATCATTAGATTGAAGTGAAACTATGACTAGATCATAGTGCTCAACATCTTGATTCTAATGGCATCAATGCCACTAAAGTCCGAGTTCATATTATCAAGATATTTTTGGTCAATTTTAGGTCAAACTAGGCCAAGTGGTAGTCACTAATGAGGCAAAAAAAATTAATTTTTTGGGACATGGGTTTCAGATGTCGAAGCAGGAGAATTTGTCTTGATGCTAATTTTGTTGGTAAACCCCAAAAACTGGTCAAATGTTTTTAACTAATTACTTTGTAAAAAAAAATTTAAAAAGGGGCGACAGGCCGCCATCACTACCACCCTAACTATTGTTATTATATATATGTGTAAAGGTGGGCAGGCCACTTGCCGATAGATTCACCACCCAACTAACCATATCGAACCATTAACAACGCCACACCATCACATAGCCATAACCATATGTGTGTGTGTGTGTGTGTGTGTGTGTGCGTGTGTGTTATGACACCATAAATGGGCTGACATTGTTTGAACTCACGCCAGTTGGGAGGGCCATCCCGCCCACTGTGGCAGACGAGCATTAAAAACAAGATGTCAGTACCATAACATAATGCTTCAACCAAAATTAAACTCCAAACAACATACCGTCGAAACAAAGAACTATCCACCACATCAAACTGCACGCTGGAAATGTTAAAATATGTAACCATTAGATGCTATTGGGATGGATGGGGAATTTGTGAAAATTGGTGCCCAAGGCTTACTAAGTGTCCAACAACCCATTCATTGATTTATGTGCCCATAAAACATTATATAAACAAAATTGCATCATTCTATGAGATATTGGCGGAGTAGAGTGGAACTCAGCCTAGGTAGGGCGCATTTTTTGAGGAGAGAATATTATAGGGGAATATTCCACATAATAATACTTTTTGTAGAATGTTGCTGAAATGTGGCAACAAGAATATTCCAAATTTAAGTTGTCCTTGAATTAAAATTGAGAATTAAAATCTAAATTTAGTCTCACAAGCTGCTTGAAAAATAATTAATTAATTCATCTTAGATCAATTAGTTGGAGAAATTCAAGCTAGAAGTCTTTGTGAAGTCATGAAATAGTTATCCCTTAAATTAAGGAGATTATCCCTTAATTAAGGAGATAAGGATGAGTTATAATTGAGTTGTAATTAGTTAGCTCAATTAACTGAGTTAACTCCAGTTAAATTAGTTCCAAATTGTTTGAGGAACTAATTGTGAGTTCAGTCAGTTAATGCATGCATGCATCAAACTAGTGTACTCCATATAACTAAAGATTCTCTCATCAGTAACTCATGCATGTCTATTTAGAGAAATACTCAGTTGTGATTAAAGAGAGGGACAATGTACTATCAGTTACATGATTTTTCCTATAAAAAAAACTCATCCATGCAGAAGGAATTCATTCCTTGAGATTTGTGTAGTTTTACAGGGTGTAATATGAGTGTCAGTGATGAATGTTAGATATGGTAACAATAGGATCACCCAGGAAAAACTGCACTAGGAAATAAGAGCTTGGAGGGCAGTATGGAGGACTTATAGAGAAGTCTATTTTGCTTGTGAGCATCTGTGAGGATTTTACTGATAGCTGGCTAGCTGTGAGAGCTAAAGTCATGTGTAATCCTGAGATATTTCCACTTGCATGATAATACAGATAGTGGGGTTTGTAGCTAAGGCTTTCCCCAGAGTATTTTATGTTTCATGTGCATTGATTCTGCTTCTGGTTATATGTGTTTTGCGTGATCCTGCTCAAATCTATTAAACTACCACAAGTCTAATTATAGAAGTAGATTAAATTATTTTGCTTTAGTTATATTGCATTATCAAGTTAATCTACATTGAGAATTTCTACAAATGTTGAGTAATCTAAAAGATTCCCTAAAGGGAAAATTTTCACAGTGACAAAATCATGCTAAGTTTATACTCAAACGAACTAGAATTTCATAGGGAATGTGATGGTATGGTCTATTTCCTCATTTGAGTAGTAGAATTTCAAGTAGTCAACAATGAGGAATATTTGCAGAACCTTGAAGAATCTAAAAGATTTCCTTGGAGGTTGAGTTTTGGTAGAGGCATAATGATGCCAAATTTATAATATTTTTTCACAGAATTTTACAGGGAGCACGGTGGTGTTCTCAAAATTTTCATCCAAACAACGAAATTTTCACCCATCTCGAAGAAGGAATCTTTAGAAGAATCTTTGAGATTCCCAAGGGCCCATATTTTGATGGTGTCATAAAGGGGCCAAGTTTATATTCATTTGACAATATTTCGCACCATGAATCCAAAGGTGATGTACGTTTCTATAGTTAAGATTTCCATTCATGCCACATCGGTAAATGGAGATATAAGGGTCATTTATGTAATTTTATTGTAATTTTATTTATGCTTCCATTTAATAAAAAGGGACCTCCCCACCTTGAGCAGGGCTTGAAGACATAGCCCACACTATGTAAAGTCCGTAATCAAATAATTTTGTGCCTTCAATCTCATGGTTTCTTTATGATTCTCGCTTATTTTCATGTGTTTAAGTTACTTGGTTACATGCCCTTTT
The DNA here is from genome assembly GCA_000404065.3 of Pinus taeda. Classification (NCBI taxonomy): domain Eukaryota; kingdom Viridiplantae; phylum Streptophyta; class Pinopsida; order Pinales; family Pinaceae; genus Pinus; species Pinus taeda. The sequence goes on from APFE031497395.1 coordinate 77,045, forward strand.
ATATGCAATTTTGTATGCATCCTTGGAGTAAAAGATATTGATTACAGATGGAAGTGAGTAGTCTAAAGACACGGCTAAAGTAAGGTATATAATGTCTCAGTATTCTAAAATTCATTTAAATTACAAACAAATTGTTAATGATGACTAGAAATTATGGCAAAGAAAACCATGTAGTTTTTGTGACTTGTATAACCATGTTTTTGCCTAGTGTTGGAAAATAATTGCAGCAAGAAAGAGGACAAGACGTGAAAGGACTTCTCCACATTAGGGACCAAAGAAAGTGAAATAAGTCTATAGGAAGAATAACTTGTGCAACCATTGTAACAAACATGGGCATCAAAGAGATATATGTTGGGAGCTCCATCCAAAGCAGTGACCAAAGGACAAGAAAGAACTTGAAAAGGAACCTATCAATGCAAAAAATCAACGAAAAAGTGAAATAGAGGAAGAAAGCCCATCAAGCTGGTTGGGTAAGAGATGGGTAGCATTTTTAAGTATTTAAGCATGGACACATCTTTTAAATCACACGCTGCAAAATATTTGTAAATGTGATGAAGTGTTTGTCATCACATATGAAAACAGCATAGTGATATTTTTGTCCCTTTAAGTTGATATCTTGGGTATTTGTTTATGTTTTTATTTAATGTAAACTTGACCAAAGACTGTACTATAAACTCTTGGAAAGTATGGGCTTTCCTTGGGTTATGATAGGTCATGTAATTGAGCATGTATTATGCAAGTTTTACTACAAGTTTTCATTCAAAATAGGTGTTGGTTCATCACTTATGACTCTGAACAAAAAAGGTTAAGGAGAAGTAAGTGTGGCCTATCACACTTGTGGTGCAATAGATAAGGGAGTACATTAGATCACAGATTGTGTTGATTCTTTTGGAGGAGAAAAGGATCCTCAGTTGGGAGGAATGATCCAAGTGGCTCCATAAAGACTGAAAAATAAAATTCCTCAAATCTCAGTGAAACTAAGTTCAAGTCGTATATCCTGTGTTTCTAAATCTAGTGGTGCAAACGCCACTCAAATATGAGTTCGTATGACCAAGTTATCATTGCCAGAAGTTTGCAAGTTACATAGGAAAATGAGACACATCAAGAATACATGGCAGTTGACTAGCCAATTAGCTAATGATACTTGCCGCTCCATCATTGGCTCCTTAACTTATATAAAACAAACAAAATTATTAAAAAAATTAAAAAAATTAAAAAAATTCATAATAAAGAAAAAAAATTAAAAAATAACAATATATTAAAAATTGGTTGCAAATGTTTTATTATAATCAATATGGTTATTAGGATAATTCACATTAAAAACACATCAACATATATTTTATTAAAAATAGATTGGGCCTTATTTGTTTATTATGGTTGTCTATGAAAACCATATATATATGGTTTAATACAAAACCATGTAGCACTATATAAATAAGGAATATAACGATGGTCAATAGCTAGAGCGGTTGGTTATATATGTAACAAATATTAATAATTATAAATGGTGGAGTTAATGGTTAGAACATGACCGTAAAAATGGGAAAGTTTGATTTGTATGTTATATAAATTTAAATCCATGGGGATTTGACCCAAAGAAACCACTCATAGAACACTCAATATAACACATCGTTATCATTAGGCCCACCACCAATTCCTTGTTACATATGCTACATGAAGTTTATTTAAACACTTATCATTTTCCATTTGATAAAAAATAATGGATATAAGAGCCAAATATTAGCGCAGGGATGGGGGAACCACGAATTGATGTCGTAGAACTCATCATCTGTGGAACTTTGAACCAAAGGCAGAACCCTGATGCAGGCTATTTGTGAGGAATCCCTTAGATTCCCTCAGTCTATTTTTTGAAGGTGTGAAAATCATGCCGAGTTTAAAGTCATTTGAAGGATCCTTTTGCTATGAGCCTCATAGTACAATTTTTTTTTTGATCTGAGCAACAATTTTCCCAGAGCGAGACATTGAACAGTGGAACCTTGATGTAGGAATATGTAGGGAATCTTTTAGATTCCATAAGGTCCAAAATTGATGGTTTTAGAATCAGGGAAGATTTATACTCATTTTTCTCAGTTATTCACAAGGAACATGATGGTGTGATCAATTTCTTCATCTGATCAGCTGAATTTCATTCAACATGTAGAAGAGAATCGTTTATATTCCCGGGGAGCACAAATTTCACCAAGTTAGATGGAGGTCGAGTTTACAATCATATTTCCTTCTTTTTTTGCCAACAATTCAACCATGTTGACCATTTATTCAACAGAGGTGTGCATTTTCAGGTCATCACCAGACGTGGAGGTATAATATGAACTAATGCCATGTCTTTTTATTCTTGGTGAGATGATGAATTGTTGTTGAGATCCTTTTTTTCCATTTTGTTGGAGGATACTTGAATGTAAATTCATTAGAGAGTTTGATATTTTTTCATGGTAAAGGAGAGCTTATATGAGTGAGATTTTTTTATAGCAAAACATCTCTTGGAAAGACATGCCACTCTAATGAAGGGAGTTCTTCCTTGTATTGAAAAAGAACACATCAGATATTCATCATCATCTTGCAACAGTTAATGAAGTGGCCTCCCCACTCCTGACATCGGGCCCTGAGACATAGCCCACACTGGGTGAAATCCGTTATCAAATTGTGTGAATTATTTGATTTTATGGTTTCCTTTATGTTTCTTCTTCTTTAACTTATGCACACATGGTTTTTCATACTACTCCACATGTATATCTATTAACATCACAAAAGTAAAAGATCTTGGTTAATTTCGATTGCTGAGACAATCTGGATCACTTAGGTATACATCTGAGCCTCTGAATTGCCACATCCACATGGAAAAATAAATTGATTCACTATCATTATGATATCCACCTCGAGATACTTTGTACATCAACATAAAATTATATTGTGAGATCCCATCATGATCCATTTATAGAGGATGTTATATTGTTAATCATAGGGCTCTTAGGCAACACCAACAAATGTTTGACAGACCATTCCATGTAGTCAAGATGGCTATTCAAGATGTATTTTATTAAATCCTAATTCATGTTATGATTGTAGGCATACTTGTTAGGGAAAAACAAACGTTTTTGTGTAGGATAGTTTCCTAGTTGAGTTAGCACTACATATTTTCTATAATTTCACTAATTATGTATATAATTTCAAAGGTATTTGGTAAAATAAATTTTAATGTAATTGTAACTGTCTCATTATTTAGCACGTACACATCCTATGAGATTATACTCCTCTAACTAGGAGGTGGGATACATATTATTCTATAATAGATGGAACAATTGCAATAGTGTGTTCCTTTGATGGAGTTCACATGCATGTATTGAGATTATTTTATGTTTCATTTTATGGGAAAATTTATGTACAATATATAATGCACACAACAAAGGTTATATAAGTAGGGAAGGGGTAGTGTTTGGAATGAATATTAGGGGGAAGGAGTGAATGGGGTGTGAGTATAGGATGAAGTGGAAGGTATAGAATATGAAGGAGGTGTGGGTAGGGTAGAAGGGGATGTGGTGGGCTAGGGGATGGTGGAGATGAGGGGTACAGGGGATAAAGTGGTTGTAAGAGGAGATGAGTGACGAGGGAAGTTGGATAGGTAAGGGTGTCAAGAGTGGAGGGATGATAAGATAAGGAGATAGGTGAGACAAGGATAGTGGGGCATAAGAGAGTGGTGCATGAGAGGAAAATATGGAGGATGTTAAAAGATTGAAATTATGATTGGATAAGGGAGGGAGATAGGTGGCACCAAAAGGTGATTGAAATAATAGTTGTATATAGGTGAGACTAGGAGAGGTGGGCGTGGGGGTTGGGGTGAGAGGGGAAATATTGATGGAGGTCACAAGGGCTAGATAATTTTTATGACCTTAAAACGTGTACCTTCTTCTTAAAACCACCTAGTGGCATCAACATTCAAAGTAGTAGGTCAATGGTACTTTTAATAGGACAAATGTTGTTTTTCGATGATTCCTTATTGTCTCTATATGGAGAGAATATTACCTTATGGAATAACTTTCATGTTCACTTCCCTTGCCATGTCCAAGGATGCAATAACCATATCCATGTTGACTATCCCCATTAGGATACCAATGATAATTTTTAAAATTTCTTTGTGGTGGGTTAACATGTTCTTGATGGCCCTAGATATCTAAAATATATCATTGGTGAAATATTGTCAAACTAGCCTTTTTAATGGTTAGTGATAAAAATCCAAATGAATTCATGGAGTGTTCATGCACTTTAGACTATGCACATGATGAATAATGAGCATGTGATCAAGAAAAAATATGAATTATAAATTATGTGGATATTCCTTTTATTTTAATATTTTTTTTAGGTGCGAGTGACAAACTTACATACACATTCATTGATTTAGTTTCCCTATAATTTTTTCTTGTTGGTTTGACCCATGAGTATTTGAACCTTGTCTTCATGGTTTTATATAATTATTCATAACATGACGATTTCCAATTGATCTTGCCCCTGATAGTTTCCTTAGATTAGGTTCAAAGTGAAAAATATAATAGTTTGTAATGCAAATATATTAGAATTTCAATGTTTTAGAATACCTCTCAATAACTTTATTTTTTAACATTATTTTAGTATCGACTACATATATTCATCATTGATGAAACTAGAGATAAATATCGAATTACCTATGTGGATTCTATATAATTTAAAATAAAAGTAATATCTTTTGCTATTTTTAATACTATTTTTGTCTTCACATATATCAAGATCCTAATATACATGCTTTATTTCTACCATAACCTTTTATAAGCTTACCCAATTTTGAAAATAAACTATGCATCACAAGATAATAAAACAATATATATGGCACACATAAAAAAAAATGTTTGGTAATGTTAAGAACACCATACTTTATAGTAATGAAAGGCCTTGTAAATTCAAGAATATACTTGAATTTTCCACACACACACACATGTGTGTGTGTGTGTATGTGTCTATAATTTTGTAAACATAGTTCTACACTACATCAATGTGTTCTTTACAATTGTACAATTATTTTAAGAGAATTTGATCATCAAGTTACTCAACACCTACACTAATGGAAACTTATGCATTATATTTTGCACGGAAAATCAGATACCATTTTTAGACATGATCATATTCACCTAGTTATGCATAAATTCTATTAATAAAAATCATATTCGGAAAGCTAATTCAATGTCCTACGTCTCAATTTTTACACCAAATTAAAATTCATTGTTAAAGTACCTCCCTCCAAGTTAACATATTACTATTTTGCATGATTGCATTAGAACTAACATGTCATCAGAGACCATAATTAGCTTGCACACATCTCCAACAATTTCATTTTTTATGTAATAAACCTAATAATTGATATACATGAAGCTTTTGAACAAGACAATATAATCATATGACCAAGTTGGATATCAGTAAATTTATTTATGTATCTACTTAAATTGATCATTTGAAATAAATGTTGTATATAATGTATGTCATGGCACTTACCATCATTATGCATAAGTCATATTAAGATTATATTCCTTTTTTTAGTGCTATCTAGTAATGCATACATGTCATAAATACCATTATGATGATTTGAATAAAAAAATTGTCTTTGGATGTCATCAATACTACATTTTTATTTTATTAACCACTATCTAGCTCATAAGTAACATACCTTAAGCTTTGTGTGTGAACCACCATTCTTCCAAGTTCATGGTCCTCACTTTCATAAATTCATTTTCTCAATAATGGAAATCCATCACACCTAGCATATGTCTCTTCTAAATTTATTTACATAATATGTTTGTTTTTAAGGCCTTGGACATATGATGATATCAAGAAATTGTCTTGATGAATTGGTGATAATATGGTTGAAGATTCTTGCACATAGTTAGTATAAAAACATAACATTTGTGTGTGTATCATAATAATAAACAAATTTTATGCGATTCATGTTGTTATGCACTTAACCTATGAGAATAACAAAATGCCAAAAATACAAAACAATATTTCCAAAAACACAGAAATATCACATGAATTGAGAAGAGTTGAAAATATATTTTATTATTTAGAAGAAGAATACAATGTTCAATTGCCTCTTCGTGGGGGAAACCTCCAAAATATCGTAGCTCAATTACCATAAAAATTGATGCTTCTTCACTTGCTATATAAGTCTATATTTAGCTTTATGACATCCAAAACCATAACTACTAGTGGTCCCTTCCGTAACATAGGTTAACCACTTTATTTATTAACTATGGCCTATTTATAACTAATTATGGTCCCTTTTATATAATGTAGGTCAACCACTTACAATTATTATTAATGCAGATAACCCTTTATGAGTTTTATTGACCCAACTAACTATCTTTGACTCTGACGATGTCACTTGGGATTATTACATAAATAAAGGAGTTAGGATTGGAACCTAACATGCCCTCTCTTATCAAAAGTAGCCTTGTCTTGAAGGCTGAAGCTGTAGAAACTGCAGAAAAATAATGGCTACTTCCCATGTTACATATTCTAGAGAGGTGTCTTTCCACTTGATGATGACTTCCCTAATTATGTGGGTGCGGAGATGTCTATCGTGAGTATAGAGGAACTATTCCATTTGTATCTAAAAGGAACCTTCCTCATCGAATTCTTGTAGACTTATTTGAACCTTACAAGTATTCCCCACAATTTTCTTGAGGCAGGATATGTGGAAGACTTGATGGATTTTTGAAGTAGTCGGAAGGGATATTTGGTAAGCGAATGTTGCTATATGCTAAAGTACCTCATAAGGGACATAGAATTTTGTGGCTAGTTTCTGGCAACCCTTTACTTTGAGAGAAGTATTCTTATAAATTTGGAGTCGCGGGAACACTTGGTCACCTAATTGAAATCACCTCTTTGAATGGTGTTGGCTACCTTCTTTCTTATTCGACTATGAGCTTGATGTAGACTACCTTTGAGATGAGAGATCATGGTGGCACAGTTCTACAAGAGCTTATCAACTATATGTAGTTTAAAATATCTACGGATATAAGAAGTTGGGGAAGGTGGTTGTTGGACATACACTGCCTCATATGGTGTCATCTTGGTGGCTTCATGATAGTTAGTATTATAACACCATTCAGCTAAAGGAAGCCACTGTACCCATTGATTCTTCTTGTCTAAAGTGAAGCATCTCAAATAGGTCTCCAAACATTTTTTGACTGCTTCTATTTGACCATTGGTTTGGGGATGATAAGTTGTACTCAGTTGGAGTTGCGTGCCGTGTAGCTTAAAACATTCCTAACAAAAATTTGTGGTGAAAGTGGGATCTCGATGAAACACAATGGATGTCATCATGCCATGTAGTTTGAATATTTGGTCTAGGAAAACCTAAGCCACTAATTTTGGGGTAAATAAGTGTGGTAGGGTGCAAAAATGAGAATATTTTTAAAGTTTGTCAACAACCACCATGATGACTAATTTCTTTCCTGACTTTGGCAGACTTGTAATGAAATCCATGTAAATGTTTTTCCAAGCAAAAGCTAGGAGTGGAAAGGGTTGCAATATTCTTGGTAGCTTAATATTTTCTCCTTTCTTGCATTTTCACACTTCACATCTAGCAACAAAAGTAAGAATCTCTAATTCATGTCGGTCTAAAAGAAAGAACGGTGTGCTCATGCATAAGTCTTCTGAAAGCTTGAAATTCCAACAACTGGAGAAGAGTGAAACTCTTCCAAGCTGCAGGGTTCGATCATGGAGATCGTGGATAACATTACCCAATCATTATATCGAAGAAACTCATCCTTACAAGAGTAATCCTTTAAGTAATTATGATATGCTCATAATCTATTAATAGGTTGGGACAAAGAGGGATGGGAGAACCATTCATGATAGGCTGCTTCAATCCAATTTGGTATTGGTAGAGAGAGGTGTAATAGTGTCCATCTTCCTCAAATTGGTGTGATAAGGACTAAACCACTACATTGTCATGTCCCTTCTAAATTATCTCATAATCATATACCATCATTTTAGCAAGCCATTTATTTTTCTATGGCAATGATAGATGCTCCTCTTGGAAATATTTTAGGCTATGATGGTTAGTGAAGATTTGGAAATGATGCCCCGATAAGTATGGTCGCAAAGTGTCTATTACATGTAATATGGTCGTAATTTATTTCTCATATGTATATTGACCAAGATGTTTGCCACTAATTTGTTTACTAATGAAAGACAATGTTTTATCTTCGTGCATTAATATTGAGCCAATGCTCGTACGTGAAGTATCACATTCAATCACAAAAGGTTTTATGGAGTTTGGTAAGGCCAGTAGTAGGGTGGAGCACGTGGTCTGTTTGAGAGCCAAGAAGGCTTGTTGAGTTGACTTAGTCTAGAGAAATTTTCTTTTTTCTTGAGAATATTAGTGAGGGGCCGAGAAATGCATCCTTAATTATTGACAAATTTGTGATAGTAGCCCGTTAGACCCAATAATCACCTAAAACTCTCCAAGGTTTTTTGATGTGGTCAATATTCCATTACTTGAATATTTTTCGGATCAACCCTCACTCATTCACGACCCACATTGTCTCCCAAATAATCTACTTCTTCCATGCCAAAGGAACACATGGATAATTTGATAAAAAAAAATTATCTTGGAGCAAGTGCAATACTTGGTCAACATGTTGAAGGTGTTTTCCCCATTTCATGTTGTAGATGAGAATGTCATCAAAAAATACCAAGAAATTTTTTTGGAGATATTGTTTCATAAGGTGGTTCATGAGGGTCTGAAAAGTGGATGGGGCATTACAGAGACCAAATGGCATGATCATGAGTTAATAACGACCTTCATGAGTTTGGAAGGTTGTCTTGGGAATGTCAAATTATTTCATCTTTATTTGGTGATAACCTGAGCGAAGATCCAATTTGGTAAAACGTTTAGCATCGTGTAGTTCATGAAGAAAATCATAAACTATTGGAGTAGTAAATTTTCCCTTGATAGTGAGCTTGTCAAGGGCCCTAAAGTCGAGGCAAATGTGTCATTCACAATATTTCTTTAAAACCATGATCACTCGAGATAAATAAGGAGTGGTGTTGGGATGAATAACACATGATTCAAGGAGTTTCTTGATGATATTTTCAATCCCATTCTTTTATTGAAAAAGGATATCGATAGGGGTATGAATTTGGAAGTTGGGTACCCAGGACTAAAGGGATGCTATGATCATGTGCAACCCTAGAGGTTGGGAGCTCCTTAGGTTTGTCAAAGACGTTTTGGTGGTGATACAATACTTGTTTAGTATCAGGATGAATGTTAAGAGGAGTGGATTCAGTGGTATGGATGAAATTAAATTGTCCTACAGTCCCATGATGTCCCTTTTCTAAAAGCTTCTCCATTTAATGTGAGTTAATGAGAGTAGGAGCACATGCTTGGACTCCCCATAGTGTATGAGTGTGGTCATTCTACCCAAAGCTCATATATAACTCTTGGAAGTCCATTATCATAGGGTGCAACGTGTGGAGCCATTCAACACCTACGATAGTGTCACAACCACCCATTTCAATAGAAAACATTGATGTTTTGATGTGATAATCTCCCATTTCAAGCTTAATATTTTCACAACATCCTTCACATTTCATCGTCCCCCCATCAACAATGTGAACTTGAAAATTAGATTCCACTCTGACAAAATAATGAATGACTTCTTCTACTATCTTATGGACAAAGCTTTGCATGTTTCCACTCTCAACCAACACCACGACTAGCCAAAGTTTAAGAAAGCCTCAGTTATTGAGAGTTTTGGGGAGAAGAAATGTTGGTCAGGGCATGGAGTGAGATAATCAACTCATATGGCATAGCTATAGCATCACTATCCAAGGTTCTTAGGAATTCACACTCTTCCTCCTCACGTATATCAGAGGGTGGAGCTTCATCGATAGAGCTATTTTAAGTAGTATCGATTTGAAAGAATTTTGGTTCCTTGCATTTATTTCCTCATGAGTATTTCTCATGATAGTAGTAGCAGAGTCCATGTTTCCTTCCTTCAACCATTTCTATCAATGACACCTTTTGAACCTTAAATGTTTAGGTGGGGCTTGTAGTTGGGAAGGTACATACCATTGTGACGAAATTTGGATGATTTGATTTGGAATTTAAAGCGACTTCTACCCCTAAGGCCATGCTACATGCTTCCAACCAAGTATCTGGGTGATGCATTGGAACATTGGCTTGGATAACTTCCTTTAGGCCACTGATGAAACATTCCAATCAAAAGGAATCTCCTAGTCCTTTAGTCATGATGATCAATTGTTCAATGGATACAATGTAGTCTCATATTATAACCATTTTCCTAAGATTAGTGAGACAACCTAAAAAGTCAGGCTCTCAATCAAAGCATCACAAATGGATTTTTAGAACACGGTCCATGTTGGCCTACCTAGATATCATTTCTGATGCCACTGCCACCATTGTTATCACTCTTGATCTAGGTAAAGTGCTCCCATATGTAGTTTAGTTTCATCATCTAACATTATTATTAAGGTGGAAATATTTTTCCATTTGTTCTACGTAAATTGTTGGGTTAAAGCCATCAAATTTGTAAATTTCTAGCTTGGTTGCTTGGTGGCTCAAATATTGGTGACCTCCATGGAAATGAATGTGATGGATGGATTCTCCTTCTATGTTTGTATCAACAATGTGTTCTTCCCTCATGGATTTTTGAGGCATCCTCAGGGCTTCCAATAGTTGTGTGATTTTGTTGTTAAAAGATGCCTCAAGGACATTGATATTTTTCTCGAGGGCATTGACCTTTTCTGCAACCTTCTTCGCAGCCATCAATTGAGACCTAGTGTTGTGCATAAATGAGCCCTAGTCAAAAAATGAGCTTACTTAACAGTAGTATGGTTGGAAAGACGGCAAGCTGAAGAGTCTAGTTATGTGGGTCACTTGAAGTTGTGTAGGGAAAATTTGGGATCGAATAAAAATTGTGGGCTTATAGGTGAATGATACCAGTGCAATAATCTTATTGTCCTAAAAATTATGGGATAGGTCTCTTGCAAGCATCCCATGATGGCCCCAATTTTTTTGTTTTTTTTTTTTACTTTGAAAGAAGTTTTACTGCTAGTTGATCAATATTATAGTGACTCAAATCCAAAATTCTTGATACTGCCAAATATCTTGCGAAAATCAGGCCTGGACTATAGTAGCAGAAACACTAAATTATTGGCACTACAAAATCTTCTGCAACAATCGGATCTAGACTATAGTGGCCATAACCATCCTTGTGTAAAAGTTTCATCTATGCTATGAAAACCTTGACTACCGAATCTAATCTATATGATGACGACAAAACCCCAACTGTTGGATATGATATGTACAATGGTAGTCGAACCCCAAATGTTGGATATAATTTGGATGAAAGGGTAGGGGGTGATATTTAGATAGTTGAGGGAACTACAGTCACAAAGGAGTGTCAAGTGTATAGATCGTGATATATGCAAGCGTCCAACACTAGTACATGACCGAATATTTTAGTGTAGTAACTAAGGAGGATTGACTCTACCCTTATCCATACTAACCGAATACCCTATTGTACATGTAATTAATATCCCTGAGTGTTGTTCTTAGTGTACTATAGAAGCAAGACGAATGATGACTTATCTAAGGTTATGTTTCAGGTTACCTTAGGTGGGGCTTGTGATATACCTAAGGGTACGTGGAAATGCAATATATGCATGGTTCTGTCTAATGCACTACTAATGAAAGGGGTACCCACAAGGGGTTACAAGGTAGTTCAACAAGAATGAACACCTTTTGTAGTTGCTTCATGCATGCCTCACCAAATACAGAGGTTTATGTACTCAATGATAGATCTCGTGGTTTAAAGACACTCAAACATGTCTGTAGCCTAATTTTTTTACCAAATTGGCGGTAGAGTTGGCCCTAGAACGTTCTCTGATACCACTTGCTATGAAATTGACCTACCAAAATAACAAAATTCCAAATATATGAAACAATATTTCCAAAAACACACAAATATCACATGAATTGAGACAAGTTATAAAGATATTTGATTTTTCATAAGTAGAATACAATGTTCACTTGCCTCTTCTAGCGGGAACCCTCCAATATATTAGAACTCAATTACCATTAAAATCAATTCTTCTTGCATTGATATCTAAGACTATTTATAGATTTACGACATCCAAAACCCTAACTACTAGTGGCCCCTTGCATAACACAGGTTAGCCACCTTATTTATTAATTATGGCCCATTTATAACTAATTGTGGTCCCTTTTCTATGATGTGATTCAATGACTTACAATTTTTATTAATGTGGATAACCACTTACATGATTTATTGGCTCAGCTAACTAATTATGACTCTAACAATGACCGTTGGGCTTATTAGATAAATAAAGGAGTTACCTAACACAGGTAGTCACATGTCTTATGGTCTATGAATATTATAAAATTTAAGGTCTATAGTTTGTAAAATATCATTGGATCATGTTGAACAATTTGTTCTCATTCATAATATCTCATATATTTTTGTCTATATAATTTCAATAAAGTGTTTAGTATGGGGTTTGTACTTCATAGAAACCTTTCTCAACTTTCGAACATTGTTCTAATCATTAATTTTAGACTTACCCATTGACAACTTCAATTAACTTCATGTTAGAATGAGGCAAGGTACCAAGAAATAAATAATAATCTATTTGAACTAGGTTGTTGAGGATTTATCTTCTAATATAATAATTTTGAATGTTTGACACTTCTTTAAAAATGTTATATGTGTGCATAAACAAGTAGCATTGCTTTTTTAATTTTTTTTTTATAATTTATATTGAAAATTGCAAAGCTACATTAGGGTTTCTTCAAAAACTATTCTTTCCAATTGTTTTAAAATTGACCCAAATATTTTGAACAACAATATTAGTGGTGTTTGAAATTTTATCCATCGTTATCCCTAAAATTTTCTTAACAATAACTAAAATGTGTTGTTTTAAAAAGATCCAAAGACAACTAACATTTAGATGAATTGATTCAAAATAATATTTAATAATTTTGTTTCGCTGCTAATGAATAACAAATTTAGGTAACTTACCTTGAAGAATCATTAAGGAGCTTTCATCCGTATGATTTCATTTGAGTTCTTTATTATGGACTAGATAGATGAGGTAAGGAAGGTGGAAACAAAGTCTAGGACCATCACCATGGCATTGTTCAAATTCACCAAGAGATTGTAAATTTCATTCACATTATGGTCAATGATAAGTAGAAAAGACATCATGATGGTTAGTATGATGAACGTATAAATTTGTTCAAGAAAAAACATACACCATGAGAGCCTCTTTACTAGTAGGTTGTAAGAAATTTGAATATCTAAATATCCCCCTCTATATATTTGACATTTACCAAACATTGCTTATCATGTTCAACTTAATCACTATTTTTTGATGCAATAATGGTTAGAAGTTGACTTGATATCAAAATCAGAATGACCTCTATTAGATGCACACAATTCACACATGTCAACAAATTAGATGTTACGAAACATGCATCTTAAATTAATAAGAAGTCATTGAATATAGTAAACTTCAAGAGGAAACCACATTTTACAATGAATTCAATATACATGGAAAAATATGATGATCTTAAGACTAGATATCCTTGGTATATATAGTAAATAAAGCATACAACTACAATGGAAGTTTACAGTCAAAGTTTCTAGCCAACCACCTAATATAACAAATTAAATTACAATAGATTATTATTAGGGCCATAATATAAGGACCCAAGGGCCTTAAAAATGGATATGATTATATCTATCGTGTGAGGAATTAAGATCACAATTGATGTATGCCCATAATATTTTGTAACCAACTTATCATTTTCTATTATTTTGTTGATATTTTAAGGAGCCAATCCTTCCTACTAGAATTCCTTGATTAATTGTGACTATTTCCCATCTTCAAAAGGGTCAAGAATGAGAAGAACTTAGTGACATTTGTCTTTCCAATCACACTTAACAACAACAATTATTGAAAGTTTTTTTTTCCTAGCATATCTCCATGTGTCCATCTACTTCAGATTGTATTTTTGAGATAATGATGTTGCATGCCTCATGAATTTTTTGTTTCATATAAAAAAAATTCATGCATATTCGTAATGAATGTGCATTAGCAACATGTGTTATTATTGCATGCAAATTTTCAATGTGTCTACATTATTAAACTGTGCATCTCTTTAACACAAACATGGTTTTGTTATAATGGTTCAAATAGTAATGTTAAAAACCATTATAAAACCCTTACGCATATGAAATATGTGTTTCAAGAATTGGATATAGGACTTGTTAACAATATTAACACAATAGTAGTGGTCCTTCTAGTTCAATTCATGATTTCAGGTCTATAAATAATGACTTTTAATCACTATGAACTTCTTCTAAGATGTGGTGTGAGTATAAAATCTAATTCTTTAGGTCATCCACTCTGATTCTATGAACCAGATGTGTTATATGATTTGGAAGCTAAATTAACATATTCTTCTAAATGAAGAAAGTGTTTATGGTCATTCTCTTCTATATATGATATATAGAGAGTTGTAGTTGATTTTCAACTCTTCAATAATGACAATATTTCCTAGTTATTATGACAATGTTGTGGGATCTATATTTGGCCTACTATAAGTGTATGGTATCATGAATAGTTCTTAAGAACTATGAAAGGTTATGTTCTAATTAACACAAATGTTGGAAAACAAGGCCCTTAAGTCTCAAACAATTCTTCTTTGAATAAATCACCTATAAAAACACATGGAACCATAGCTCTCTAGGGTTCCTATAGCATTTGAGTTAGATATGGATTCCATTGAGACATATTTTGCACCAAATATGGGTTTAAATTCCTTAATGATCATTAAAGAATGGAAGAAAGTGCCTTGTTATCATGTTGATGCTTCTCAACCATGCCATCCTTGATCAAGTCTTCAAACCAACAAAAGGGAACTTTGCAGGTGATTTTTATCCTCTAAGAGGGATATAATCTCCATGAGTAGGTTTCATTCACAAGAAATGGATTTCAAGCCAAAAATATTTCTAGGGGGAAATAATGGACCTAATACACAATTAATCTCACTTGGGTGTAACACCCTCCTCCCAGGCCTACCTAAGGTAACCATGCCAACCGGGCTAAACATGAGATGAGAGGCTACTATGATCAGATTCGACCTCCTATGTACCTTAAGGAAGTAGAATCAATAGAACATCCGATATGTCATCCAACCTCATCAACAAAACACTCAGGACACAAGTCAATAACTGTAACAACTTGTCCCTAGGTCCCATTGTTGTTCTGGACCTCTTAAGCCTTAGTCGCACACATGTTATGGGCAAGCGAGTGGCCATAAACCAAAAATCACTCTCATAAGCATGCATGCCACCGAATGTGGATAAGTCTTACAAGTTCTATGCCAGCAACCCTAGAATTCAGCCACATTTTTAGGCTTAGAGCCCAGACCACAGCCAAAAATGGAATGATAGCTTGAAATCAAGAAACGTACAGGGAAACAATGAAGCAAAAGCAATAAAATCAACAAGACCTTAACCAAACCCCTACTAGCCATGACAATCATTTCATCAAACATATCATCGACATGTAACCTATAGGTGTAAACAATATAATTAAGTGTATGGATATTGTACTTATCTAAGAATCGCTATGAACTATTATTCCCTCATGCCATTTTCTGCATTATCATCTATTAGGTCATAGAAAAATTATCCACTCATGTACAAGTAAAAACATTCTGAGAGACATACTTATATGTTATCACGAAATGTACACATAACCAACTTAATAGGAACGTAAATACCATGAACATTTCAACCATCAAAACCCATATATACATCAATACATTTTCACATGAAAATCAACGGAATGAATTTTTCATTAATTAATGCAATAAACCAACTAGGGATGGGACTACCACATTCCACCTGACCATAGAATGGTTAAGACAAATCTCTCTCTAGCCATTCACCCCCGTGTCATATTCGAAACATGAATGTGGGATCTCAAAGAATACATCAATCAAATATCACCCAGGGCTTCTAGAGGCCATCCACCCCAACCCATCAAACAGTGATTCCACCTCATGGTCGGACATAAAAAAATCATCATCAAATTGTTATCCATCTGAGCTTTCCACTACTTCTAGAGTTTTTTTACAACTAAGGCCTCCATAATTAGTAACTCAACCGACAACTTATAAAGGTCTTCCAAGGCATTTTTCCAACCAAGGCTTCCAAGACTAGTAACTCAACTCACCAAGGGCTTCCAGAGCATTTTTCCAACTAGTACAGCTTCCAAGACTTGTACCTCAACCCAAGTTGTTGCAGGGCTTCTAGAGTGTTTTTTCAACTAGGGCTTCCAGGACTAATAACCCAACCCAAGCTAATGAAACATGAGAACCAACCAAAAACAAATAATGAAAGTAAGCCCACAATCACCATGGCTATCTTGGAAATAGAAGGCTAGGTAATCCACTATCGATCTAGGTCATTCTCCATGCCAATGAAATATCATAACCAAGAAACCACATGCATATTCCATGCATGCCAAAAATAGTGAAAAAATCATACATGCAACTAGGTACCTGTAAGATAATTTGATGTAGTTATTGATGTTGATGCCTTCTTGCACTTTTGTGATCTTCCTTTGCCTTCTTGCTCCAAGAATTGAAGTATGCCACACCCTCCAAGAGTGCTCCAAGAAAACTCTAAGTATCCAAGAGTATGAGAGAGAGCTCCAACACTGAACTAAAAAAAGGTTACCAACTGATCCTCAGAATCATTTTTATGAATGAGGCCTCTATTTTCTTCATTTTCCATTATTTTCCTTCATTTTCCTCTTCACATGGAACCTGTGACCTTTCACCTCCCTTTTCTTCTAAGTTCCATTATTTTCATAAAAAAATGTTCCAAAAATGCCATTTTACTTTTCCAAAACCTTATCTAATCCCTTTGCCAATTTCCTTAGACATAAACAACCAAATGAACACCCCCTAGGATGTCTTGCCAAATATTCATCCTAGAAAAAGTGTCTCATTGACTGTGGTCATTATTTTTAACTTTTATTACATGGAATTTTTTCCAGGGTTGTTACAAAATGCTCCCCCTTGGGGGACACCATCCTCGGTGTTCAATTGCACATATACCTCAGCAACCTTCTCAAATAAGACATACTACTCATGGAGCTTTATAACACAACTTGATGCAATATTTACAATGAAACATCTTCTCAAGAGAAAAACATCATGACAACATGTCAACATGCCGCATAGAGAATCTTTATAACAAAACGCATTATGGTATTTACATCAATACATGGGTGTACATATAGAAACATCATCAAACTATAGCTACCAAAACATATGTCGAATCATATACCAAAGCATATATCAAAACATATACTAAACACCATGTATAAGCATGTATCAAAACATCATATAGCATATATCAAACCATCATAAACAATATATCAATCACCATAAATAAAATACCAAACCATCATAAAGCATATACCAAACCACCATGTCAAGCTACTTTACCTCAACTGACAAACAAGGAAGGATACATGGCCCGCATGTGATCCACCATCTCCCATGTAGCTTCATCGGGCCCAAAGTGCTTGCATTGCAATTTAAATTGCTCAATTGATCAGTTTTGGAGCATGAGCACCTTTCTCTCCAATATACACTAAGGCTCTAACTGGATATCTCCATCTAGTTCCACCTATAATATAGACTAGTCAATCACATGATCAACATCCTTAGCTTTAAGATACATCGAAAACATCATGGACTTTCACTATCAAAGGTAGTGCAATTCGATAGGCTACTGGCCCAATCATCTTAGGAGGGATCCACAAAAACATGGTGCCAGCTTGGGACATGAGGTGATCTGCAAGGAGCTCTTCTTTCATTTGATGCACAAGTAAACATGTTCCCCAATCTAGAACTCCTTGAACAACATGTTCCTATTTGCATAACTCTTCTTCCTATCTTGTGTTGCCCTTATATTCTTCTTGATCACCTACATTTCATGTTCCATGTTTTCCAACATATATGTTCCAATCAATACTCTACTAACCAGATCACTCCAACTGATGGGAGTGTTACAACTTTGCCCATACAATGCCTCAAAAGGACTCATCCTCAGTGACTCCTGATAACTGTTTTTGTATGAGAACTCTACCAAAGGGATATACTCTTCCTAATTCCTCTGCTAATGAATCACATGCATCCTCAGTATATCCTCTAATATCATGTTGACCCTCTCCATCTGTCCATCTATTTAAGGATGATAAGTTATGCTGAAAGCCAATTTTGTGCCCAAACTTCCAAATAACTCCTTCCAAAACTTGGAAGTGAACTTCGCATCTCTATGTGACACAATAACCTTTGGAACACCATGAATTCTAACCACATCTCTGGTGAAAACCTCTGCCACATCACTAGCTAAGAACCTAAACTTCATCGGAATGAAGTGTGTTATCATTGTTAACATGTCCACAATGACCATGATGGAATCATGCTTCTTTACTATCTTCTACAACCCTATGATGAAGTCCATGGAAATGACCTCCTATTTCCATTCTAGAATTGCAATTGGCTGTATGATCCCACCAAGATACTTACACTCTACTTTCACTCATTGATAATCAAAACATCTAGCCACAAAATCTCCTACATCCCTCTTCAAATTCAGCCAATAGTAATACCTCTTCACCTTTGTTAGTGTCTTCTGATAACCCGTGTGACCTAAATATGGTTTCACATGAAACTCCCTCAATATCACCTTCTTGAGCTCACTACTATATAGTACATATATCCTATCTCAAAACTCGACCAATCCATTCGTTGTAAGATGATAGTCCATGCCCTATGCACCTACACCCATACATGTACCTGTAACTATACTGCCACCATGATGCAACCCGTGCACAATCTCCATATACCTGACATCATGTTGTCATGCCTGCAAGACCCTATCCTATAAGTCTATCCCACAGGGGCTCATAGATGCCAAGTGATGTACTTGTACCCTTCCAGTGAGAGCATTTTTCATCGTTTTTTCCTTACCTTTGATGTACTTTATCTCAAAATCAAACTCATTGATCGTGGCCAACCATCTAGCCTTCCTAGTGTTCAGATTCAATCGGTCAAGCAAATACCTCAACCCAATGTGATCACTCATAAGCACAAACATCCTGTAAAGAAGATAATGCCTCCATATCTTTAGTGCATGTATAATCCCTGCGAACTCAAGATCATGTGTCAAGTAGTTATGCTCATGCTCATTTAGTTTTTGGGACTCATAACATACCAATTGTCCATCTTGCATAAGGACTCCACCAAAACCTCTCTTGGAAGCATTTCTCCATACCAAAAACTATTTTTCTAGATCTCCAATCTATAGTACTAGTGCATGTGTGAACAACTGGTTTAGTTTCTCAAAGCTAGCCTCACACTTCTTAGTCCTTTCAAAATTCTTATCTTTCCTCTACAAGGATGTAATGAGATAAGAAATTTACGAGAAGTTCTTGATGAACCTCTTGTAACATCTTGTTAGACCCATGAAAGATCTCACCTCATCCACACTCTTAGGAGCTACCCACTCCATGATGGCCCTTATCTTCTTTGGATCTACTGCAATGCCTTCCCTGGAGACAACATGTCACAAGTAGTGCACCTCAGTCTGAAAGAAGCTACACTTGTTGCGCTAAGCATAAAAATGATGCTCTCTCAATAACCTCAATACTACTACTAGGTGCTTGGCATGCTCTTCCTCACTTTTAGAGTATATGAGCATATCATTAAAGAACACAATATATCAATATACTAGTATATACTGTGACAGGATGTCAAGCAATTTAAATTGCAATGTAAGCACTTTGGGCCTGATGAATCTACATGGGAGATGGTGGATCAGATGCGAGCCATGTATTAGAGCATGTTTAAACTCTCGAACCCTAATTAATCATCAAGAAAATTTAACAAGTATATAACTGTAAGAGACACGCATGCAATTGACATTCATACATGACCAACAAAATCAACCCATCCAGTCTGAGAGTTGAACCATGCTCTGATACTATCCCTATGAACAACAACTATCAACAATTACACAATTCCTATCTAGTGATACTTTATCTTTCAACTTTAATAATGGATGGTTCTCAAGTCCTTAATCATAGTCATTTGACGTAAATAGGAGCCTATATCTCTAAACATTTCCTCTTAATCTTAAGCACCTTAGATGAGACCTCAAACAACCACATATTACCTTTGTATGGTATCATTCACCTCTAAGAAAAATATATATGCCATAATTTGGTTAATCTTTAAGCAAGGAAGAGTCTCAATATATAGCCAAGGTCAATATAATGAAATAAGGACCTTGGGACATAATGATTCTTCTTTAGGTTATGTTCCACGAAGAACACATACAGCCATTAATCTTCTCAAGATATAACATTAAACACATCCTCAATCCACCACATATGACAATTATAAGGTCACTATATTCCACTAGAGGGATATGCGTACCATTATTAAACCATGATGTAGGACATAAATAGGAATGAATTTTGTGCCCACATTAAAAATGGTTATTAGGGCGATGGTTGTGGTTATTTATCATTCAAGTGGTATACAAGCACCATGAGTAGGCTTTGTGAAATAGAAAATCCTCTTGGGACCTAAACATGGTAAGGGGAAGTTACGATGAGATTAAGCCCTAAATGAACCTTCTCAAGCATAATCCCCATATATAATAGAGGAAAAAACTTAAACATTGGGTCTTAAACATCACACCTTAAGCTCAATCATCATGAAAAACATCTACAAACAACAATACAAGTTGACATTAATTATTATTTGACATCAAATTTGAATATGGATTTCGTTACAAAGTTTTGAAAAAATAATTGGCCTATTATCTTTGTACATGATTAAGGAAGGAAAATAAGCTTGTTTGTGATATTGTTGAACCTTCTTGGGATTCAATTCCTTCAATGAGTCAATGAACTATCACATGATTATGGGTTCTTTGTAATCCTTTGTATGGGTTATGGGTGACATTATAAGGTTTTGTGTATTATAAATGTAGATTCCTAAATAATTTCAAGGGAGGAAGAAATGGATTTATACAGTAACTAAACCATTTCAAGGATTAGTTTCATGAACAACACCTAGAAACCACAATAAAAGAAGTCACAACGTTTTTTTAGCCTAGGAGTTGGATATGAGTGCCATAAATATGTTTCACAAAATTTATATGGGCCTTAGGGATTTGACTAATGTTTTACATGGTATATTTTTCCTACTAGACCGATATGGGAATAATGAACAGCTATTGAGAACCATGAATGGTTTTTAGGGTATACCTAACATCAAGGTAACAAAACAGGTCCCCTAAGCCATAAGAAATGTTTCTTTGGCTCAAGCACATGTAATAAAACATGGAACCACATATCTTAAGGGTTTCTTTAGAATTTTTATTTGATATGAATTCCATTAAGATGTTTGTGCACCATGGATAGGTTATGAGGCCTTAACCATCATCAAAGAATGAAAATAAGTGCCCTGTGATCTTATTGATGCTTCGTAACCTTGAGAGCCTTGCAAAAGTCCTAAAACCCGCATAAGGGAATATTTTAGGTAGTTTTTGTCCTTCAATAGGGATATAAGCACCAAAAATAGGTTTCATTCTCGCAACATGGATTCCAAGGCATAAATATTTCCAAGATAAAATAAAGGCCTTAAGACATAATTGAACTTTATTATGCTCAACCTTATGAAGGTCACCTATAAACCATGTCACGAGTCCTATCTAGGGATAATTTAGATTCAAGTTTAACATGGAACCAATAAAAGGTATATGCAATCATAGATGATTATAGGGTCCTTAACCATAGTCATGATAGGGAAATAATAATCTCTACCCCAAAATTTTTCTTCTTAAGCTTAAGAGCCTTTGACAAGTCCTCAAACCACAACATATGACCTTTGTATGGTAGCATTCACCTCTAACTAAAATATATGTTCCATAACTAGGTTAATTGTGAACCAGGGATGGGTACCAAGGTATAACCATGGTCAATGGAAACACGTAATTAAATTTTGTTGTAGTGATGGTTCTTGATCTTAAGTATCATGGTTATTCCTAAAACCATCAATATTTTCAAGGTATAGAACTAAACACATCCTCAAACCACCATATTCGACCCTTATAGGGTCACTCTATCCCACTAAAGGGACATGCACAACATTTTTAAATCATAATGTAGGATCTCAATAGGATTTTTCTTGGGCCCACACCAATAATTATTTTTAGAGCCATGGGTTTTGGTATGTATTATTTGAGTGGGATACAATCACTACAAGTAGGCTTTATGCACTAGAAATGGCTCGTAGGGCCTTAACATGGAAAGGGGAAGTAAGAAAGGGATTAATTCCTAAATGAACCATATCAAGGTTAAGAAAAATCTATAAGGGAGAAGAAAACATGAACCTTAGGTCCTAAACATCACTTCTTAAGCTAAATCATCATGAAAATCCTTTTCAAAGAAAAAAAAAGTATTCTCTATGGTGTCTTTAAAATCAAAATTGGATATGAATGTCATTATAAGGTTTAGAATAACAAGGTTTGGTTTTCAATCCTTAACCATGGCTAAGAAAGGAAAATAAGTGTCCTATAGTATGGTTTAACCTTCTTAGGGTTGAGTGATTTGGACGACTTAATAACAAACACATGATTCCATTTTAGGGGTTTTTTGTAAGTCTTTGAGTGGGATAGAGGTGAGTCACATAAGTTGGGCAGTTTTAGTAGAAATGGATCATTATACATAAATAAGGTAAAGGGAGGAAGCAATGGATTTAAACCCTAATTAAACCATTTCAACCTTGAGTTCCATGGAAAACACCTATAAGCCACATGATGATCACTTATAAGGGTTTCCTTAGACTAATAGCTAGATCTGACTGCCATGAAGATGTTTTTCACATTGTAAATGGGCCATAGGGCCTTTACCATAGTTGTGGCAGGGAAAAAAGCCTTAAGCACTTGAAAATGGTTAAGGGATGAAAAAACGAAATCAAGCATTAAAAATCCTTAGGATCAAGTGCCATCATCATGTCCTCAAACAATGATAGGGGATCTTGTATGGGTCGTATGGATTTTACCATCATTAAAAATGAATACAAGTACCTTAGGTTATT
This sequence comes from Pinus taeda, assembly GCA_000404065.3. Taxonomy (NCBI): domain Eukaryota; kingdom Viridiplantae; phylum Streptophyta; class Pinopsida; order Pinales; family Pinaceae; genus Pinus; species Pinus taeda. Next base: position 100,338 of record APFE031497395.1, read on the forward strand.
ATTAATTATTCTTAATATTAATCTCCTTAAATAGGTCATCGAAAGAACATGAGGGGAAACTTTGGGGAGTCTTGTCTCTAAGCATGATATAGGCACCATCATTACGATTTTTCACTATAAAAGAGTGATAAAGAATAAACATGTTTATGGTGGAAAGAATAACCTTAATTACTATTTCAATATTCATGAGCTCAAGAATGATCAAGAAAACATATAAATCATGACAAAATCCCTCTAAAGAGAGTCTTTAGAACTTTATTTTATTATGAGTGTGATTATGAGGTCATGGGTATCATGTATGAGTGTTTGGTCCTTAAGAATATTTGTTTGCCCTAGACCTTCCTTTTTCTGGGTAAACATCATGGAAAATTCCTCAAAACATAGTATATAACCTTTGTAGGTTATCAATCACATCTACAAATGTTATGGGTGGAATATCTAGGTCAAGTTATGAACTAGGAATGAGTCTTGAGGACTAACGTAGGCCATGCAAGAGAAGCAATGGCCCTTTCTAAAAGATTATGCTTATTAGGTTCAACCACCAAGAAAAACACCTGTAATACATAGAATATTCCCTCTCTTGGGGATCTCTCAATTATGGGTGTTTTACCAAGGAACAATATGATGTTTTTGATATGATTGACGGTTATTTTGGTCTTGATCATTTTTAAGGAAGGATAATAAGGACCTTGGGAATTGAAACAAAATTGGGCTCTAGTGTTGTGAAATATCCATTGAAACACAACATATGATATTTCTATGGGATGTTTGGATTTTAAGTGGGATATGATTATTATTAATTGTTTCTTAGTAGTAGTGATGGTTTTGAGGCCTATACTATTGTTATTGGGTTGTGTTATATTCTTTCCATGACTAGCCCATGTAGTTAAAGATGTGGTTAGAAGGGGGGCATAGCCCCCTCTTCATTGTGCCGATTTCGTAGTGGGGCATTTTACAGGGGGTTTAAGGGGTGAAGGTAACCCCATTCTATGGGGTCCAGGGTAGCACACTGGAAAATTTTGTTTTTGGACCTTATATTAGGTTGGGCGGACCTACCTATGGTTTTGTGTATGATTTTTCGCACATGGTTTTGGACGTGATGGTTTTCAGTCCATGGTTTTGGATGCGATGGTTTTCGGTCCATGGTATTGGTTGCTTTGACATGTATAAATATGTATTGTACATTGAAAGGAACATAATGAAAAATCAAGCTGGTAGTCCTAGTTTTGAGATCGAGGGGAAAATATCTGTGTATATGTGTTTTATGTGTTATGCTCTCACATTGTTTATTTTTTATGTTTTAGAATTCGTATGCATGTAATTTTTGTACAGGGTTAAAACCTACATTCGGTATCAGAGTTATTTTGGCTTCAAGTGGATGCCTTTGTTGCTGAGGGGTTTCAATCAAGCCTATGGTAGACCCTGTTTAGTGGGAGATCTGCGACATTGATTCTGGTGGTGAAATAAGATGGTGAGAGGTGGAAAGATAGAGATGTAGAAATTTAATGATCAGAGTTTTGAGTTATGGAAACTCAAGATGGAGGATTTGTTGGTGGATAAATATCATTGGATCATGGTAGATTCGGGTACTAAACCAACGGGAGTGTCCGACTAAGAATGCAAGAAGTTGGATCGGAAGGCTAAGAGCACAATATGATTGTGTGTCTCAAATTCAATATTGTTGAATGTATCAAGGGAAGCTACAATGAAGGATTTTTGGGACAAGTTAGGGACTTTGTACCAATCTAAGTCTCTGGTGAATAAACTATTCCTATGGAAAAAGTTATATAACCTGAGGATGAAAGATGGAGACTCGGTGATAGAATATCTGAATGCATTTAATACTATGGTAAGTCAATTATTATCTGTTGATATTAAAATTTCAGATGAAGATAAGTGCATCAATTTGTTGTGTTCTCTACCAGATTTGTGGGATAGTCTAGTTATTGCAATAGGTAGCAATGCAACTACCTTGTAGTTTGATGAAATAGTCTCATCCTTGCTAACGGAGGAGATGAGATGAAAAAATGTGGAGAGCCAGAATGGTGATGCCTTGTCTGTACGAGGAAGGTCCCAGAAGAGAAACAAAAATAAGTCATCAAGTAGGAGATCTAAATCTAGAGGGAGATCTAAATCTCCAGGAAAACCTATAAAGGTGGTGTGCTAGAAATGTGGAAAGGAAGGGCACTACAAAAGGGATTGTAAATCGAAAGCTCTCGACAAAGGAAAGCAATCTCATGATGCTCCTTCTACAGAGGTGAAAACCACCTCAAATGAAGGTGGGGATGCGTACTTGTTTTCTTCATGTACACATGTAGATCATGAGGCATGGTTGATTGACTCAGGTGCATCCTTTCACTTCAATCCCCATAGAGAGTGGTTCTACAAGTATGAGAAATATGATGGTGGTGATGTCTTCTTGGGGGATGATAGGAAGGCTAGAATCATTGGTCGCCGAAAAGTAAAGTTGAAGTTGCAAGGTGGAAGGGTTAGAACACTTCTAGGTGTTCTGCATATTCCTATGTTGGCCAGAAATTTGATTTCCATAAGCAAGTTGGATGATGCAGGTGTAAAAACAGTGTTCAAGAAGGATACCTGCAAGATGATTTCGGGAGCACTAGCATTGATGTGAGGAGTTCGGATTGGAAATTTGTACAAGTTGTAAGGTAGCACTATTGTTGATGGGTACAACAGTTCTATGGTTCCTTAAAGTGGAGCAGAATATCTAGTGGTCTCTGGAGAGAATATCATGTTGTGGCATCAAAGGCTTGGACATATTGGAGAGAAGGGCCTTCCAATACTTCACGGTAAAGTTATGGTAGAAGGTATGAGTAATATATCTCTGGATTTTGATTTTTGTGAAAATTATGTATATGGGAAGAAGAATTGGGTAAGTTTCCCCTTTGATGGTAAGAAGGCGAGACATATATTAGAGCTTGTGCATAGTGATGTGTTTGGACTTGCGAAGGTTCCATCACTGGGTAAGTCTATGTACTATGTATCATTTATAGATGACTTCTCAAGGAATACATGGATATTTCCTTAAGAATAAATCTAAAGTCTTTGACAAGTTTAAAGAATTTAATGCTCTCGTGGAAAACTTGATAGAGAAGAAGATAAAAGTGCGGAGGATAGATAATGGTGGAGAGTTTTGCAATAAGGAATTTGAAGAATTCTGTAAGAAGTGTGGTATAGCACAACAGAAGACTACTCCATATACACCTTAGCAAAATAGAGTTGTAGAAAGAATGAACAAGGCATTGATGGAAAGGATAAGAAGCATACTCAATGGTGCCAGGTTAGGACAAGAATTTTGGGTAGAGGCGGTGGAGACTACATGTTACCTAGTCAGCAGATCACCTTCTTCAGCATTGGAAGATAAGACTCCACAAGAGGTACAGACTGGTAGGAAACCCTCTCTTTCACATCTAAGGGTATTTGGATGGGATGCATATGTACATGTTCGAAAGGATAAAAGAACCAAGTTGGATAGTAAATATGAAAAGTGCATCTTTATTGGGTATAAGAATGATTTAAAGGGTTATAAGATTTGGAACCCACTAACAAGGAAGGTTGTGTACAATCGAGATGTGGTGTTCAGAGAGGTGAAAGATGTTGTTAAACATGAGGTCCAACGAAAGGAACTTGAGAGGGTAGAGTTTGAGCTTAAGGACGACGAATCAGACTCTACAACAGAGGAGGAATCAAAAGATGAAGAGCCACAAACTCCGGGTGTGAGAAGATCAGTTCGAGAAAGAAGGCAACCAGAAAGGTATAGTCCATCTGCTTTCTATTCAAATTTTTCTTTACCTATTACTGATGATGATCCCAAAACTATCAAGGAAGCAGTAGATTTAGAGGATAGAAAACTCTTGAAAGAGGCCATGGCTGATGAAATGGCATCTTTGCAAAAAAATGAGGCTTGGGATCTGGTGGAGTTGTCAGCTCAAAGGAAACCCATTGGAAGCAAATGGGTGCTTAAGAAGAAGACAAATGTAGAAGGAAAGGTGGAGAAATACAAAGCTCTGTTGATAGAAAAAGGTTACTCCGAGGTGCCAGGAATTGATTTTGGTGATATTTTTCTCCTGTTGCTAAGGTAGCTTATATTAGATTACTTTTACCTATTATTGTTGCTTTTGATTTTGAGGTAGAACAGATGGATGTGAAGACAACATTTCTTCACGGGGATTTGGAAGAGGAGATCTACATGAAGCAACCTAAAGGTTTTGTGGTGAAGGGTAAGAAATAACTGGTATGCAAGTTAAAGAAGTCTCTGTATGGGTTAAAATAGTCACCAAACATGTGGTATAAAAAATTTGATACATTTATACAGAAACTTGACTTCACCAGAAGCAAAGCAGATCATTGTGTGTATTTCAAATTAATTGGTGACCGTGTTATTTATTTGGTCTTGTATATGGATGCTATGTTGTTGGTTGGAAATGACAAAGAAATTATCCAAGATTTGAAGACCCATTTGTCCTCCCAATTCGACATGAAAGATCTTGGTGCTACAATCTATATTTTGGGCATGGAAATTAAAAGAGATCGGAAAAAGAGGAAGCTCTGGTTAAACTAGAGGAAGTATGTTGAGACAATATTACAAAGGTTTAATATGCATGATAGTAAACTAGTGAAGGTTCATATTCCTGTAGGTGTAAAGTTATTTGCTAAACAATGTCCGAAGGCACAAGAAGAGGAAGAAGACATGTCCCGTGTTCCATATACAAGTGTAGTTGGTAGCCTGATGTATGAAATGGTTTGTAATAGACTAGACATTGCACATGCAGTGGGAGTATTGAGCAAGTTTATGTCAAAACCAGGGAAGGAGAACTGGACAGTAGTGAAGTGGGTTTTCAAGTATTTGCATGGAACTAGTGATTATGGTTTATGCTACCAAGGAAGACCAAGATTGGACAAAGTTTTGGATATTTGTGACTTTGTTGATGCAGATTGGGCTAGAGATCTAGATCAAAGAAGATCTACAAGTGGGTATGCATTTAACCTATTCGGAGGTGCATTCTGTTGGATGAGTAAGAAAAAATATATAGTGGCACTATCAACTACAGAGGCAGAATACATGGTAGCTACTCATGCAACCAAGGAAGCAGTTTGGTTGTAGAGATTGTGTTCAAATATGGGGTTAGTATAGGGAGCTATAAGGATAGATTGTGACAGCCAAAGTGAAATTTTCTTGGCAAATAAACCTACATATCATTTAAAGACAAAGCACATTGATGTTCAATATCACTTTGTGAGGGATATGATAGAAGACAAAAAGGTGTTGCTGGAAAAGGTGGACACTTTGAAGAATACTACAGATGCATTGAAAAATCTGTGAGCTCTAAGAAGTTCTATTCGTGTAAAGAAACAATGGGCATTATAGGGATAGATAAATGACTAAGCTCTCTTGTGGCCCCCTGTGGAAAGAAAATAAGTGGGAGAATGTTGGGTTGCGTTATATTCTTTCCATGACTATCCCATGTAGTTAACTGGGAGGTTAGAAGGGGGGCAGAGAACCCCCTTCGTTGCACTGATTGTGTAGTGGGGGGAGCAAGGATCACAAGGGGTCTATGGGGTGCAAGTAACCCCACTCTATGGGGTTCGGGGCAGCGCCCCGGAAAATTTTGTTTCTAGACCCTATATTAGGTTGGGTGGACCTACCTATGGTTTTGTGTGTGACTTTTCACACATCGTTTTGGAGACGATGGTTTTCATTCCATGGTTTTAGAAGCGATGGTTTTCGGGCCATGGTATTGGATGCTTCGGCATGTATAAATATGTATTGTAACATTGAAAGGAACATAATGAAAAATCAAGCTGGTAGTCCTAGTTTTGGGATCCAGGGGAAAATTTTTGTGTATATGTGTTTTATGTCTTATGCTCTTGCATTGTTTACATTTGGTATGTTGGAAACTTTGAGAACAATGAGCTGGATATTGGTTGTTGTAGATATGGTTGAGCTCTCCCATTTGGATCTCTTGAGCTTATCATTTTGGGTCTTCACCTTGATATGTGTACCTTCCTCCCTCTTTTGTGGATCCCTAACTCCCTCTCCCTTGCAATAAATCAATTCCCTTCCATCCCTAAATGGTTGGTCATTGATTGCCTACATTCCTATACTAAAATTATGCCTAAATTCTTCCCATTCTAACTTGGAGAAGGAGTGCTAGAAGAGTCTTTTCTTGGACTTGGACATCCACCAAAAGGAGGTCTCCAACATCAAGGCATAGGTTGTATGCTTCCCTTTTTAGCTTATTAATATATACATCTAATGTTCACTTTCCATAATTGTGTAGATGTTTATGCTTTTAGCTTAATACTCCTTGGTCTATTAAGTAGTTTATGTTTATTCCAATGTGAAGAACAATTAAGCAGTGAGCTTGGCAGCGAAGGAATAAAATTCATCTCTAAAGGATTGAGTGATTAGAATTAGAGCGAGGTAGGTCACTCTCTCTCTCTGCATTTGTTAAACACAAGCTAGTAAAGTGTATGTTATATTTTTTAGTTTGTTGCTAGACCCACGCATTAGGCTAGAGAGATTGCCTCTATATATAGAGGGTATTTTCCTTCACAACAAAATGGTGATTCCGATGGGGAAGCTATAACCTTTTCAATCTGTTTTTCGATCTGGTCCCTTGATCAGTTTGATTGACCATTGCATTCTTAGTTACTTTGAGCCTGCATAGCTCTGCACAATCATTGATTAGTACCTTAGGGTGTTGATTCTAGAGTGTTTGTTGATTTTTTGTTGTTTTTGCCTTATTCCTCGCCCAACGCATTTTGACTTGGATAGTCGCACTATCAGTGCGATTTCCTTTATAACAATCATGTTAAACCCCTATTCAGCACGATTTTAGCCATTACAGCCACGCTAAAACTCAAATATTGGTGAAAATTAGGGTTTCTCTACCAAAATCCAGTGGGTCTCTGCCCCTCAGGTCCTTTTTCTTGTCCATTGTGATTGGATTTATTGGTGTTTTTTTTTATTATCTTATTTGATTAGCAAATTCTTGTCTCTTGGGATTTCAAGTGCTTGGAGTGGAATTGGATTGATTCTAGGTTTTCTAGGTCATTTCATTGTCACTTGCCACTTGTAAGTGTCGCTGAGTTTGTAGTTTTTTTATTTATTAGATTTGGTTATTTGTTAAAATCATTCAAAATGTCAATTGCATTAGTTTTGGCTTGCCTTTTGTAAAGTTTCTTTTCGATTGCATTAGGTCATCTTGCACTTGAAAAATCATATTTGTTATTGGTCGAACATAGATTATGTTGTTTGGTTTAGAAGATGAAAAGGGTGCATTGTTTAATCATTCAAAAGAGAAAAGTGAAAGACATTTTAGTTTAGGTTATTTTGGGTTTGAGTTTGTGCTGCTTTGACTTGTGCATTGTTTGCATTAGAAGCATTTGAATCAAAATCTCATTTTTTCTTTAATTGAAGATTTGATTGCATTAGAGCACCTGAAAATCAAAGAGAGCATCATTTATATAAAGTGCACCTTCATGACCTAAACATCATTTTTATTTCGATAGATTGCATATAAGATAATGAAGATTATTGTTGCTTTTGCATATTGCAGTTTGGAAATAAAAATTAGTGGAGGCACATTCTTTGATGGATTTTGTTGTTTGGTGCATTAATTGATTGAATTCTCTTCCCTTGTTAGTTTAGCTTTCATTGAAGTGAAAAGGTTATTTTCTCATATAGTTGCATTTTAGGATTCAGGTGAGATAATTTGAGCCAAAAAATTGAAATATAATCCAAGAACAATGTTAAAATTTACTCAATTCACCTAAGGAGCATTTGGAACTTCATGAAAACATTTAGAGGTCTAGGCTAGAGACATGTTCTGACATCTATAAACCAAGTAGTTGTCATTAACTACCTGCATTGTATCCCGAGGGTGAAATCCCATTCCACGTATGGAAGTTTATAGGATCATTCTCTATTACTCTCGGGTATATTGGAGGCACTGCAAGTATGGGAAGTATATGGGAATGGCCTTGTGCTCCTTCTACTATCACATATATATTGGGAGACCCCACTAGGTTGTTATCCTTTAGCCATAGGTACGTAATTCAGCCACCTCGTAGACGTGATACACCAAGCACAACATTCAGGGAGATCGACCACCATAAGTTAAGTCCTTGGCTTTGGCTAAGTTGTATATAGCAGTTCATGAATACTTGGTAAACCCTCTTGCCTAGCCTACCCCTTTTTTATTTTCTTTTTTCAATTTCTAAAATCAATTAACTAACTGTAGAAAAACATCCTTCTTATGGAAATACTCCTTAGTAGACCTTAGGTTGAAACTAATGGGAACAGTTCCTGAGTTCAACAACCAAAGAAACCCCTCCAATGGAAATCCTAGTCCTTTTGCTTCTTTTGGAAATATTAGTTCTCCCTATCTAGAAACATTGTCCCTTCCTGGTTTTACCATTGGTTTTTCGGTTTTGTTATTTCAACCTCGATGATTTTGAGTGTCCAAAATACTTTTCAACCAAGTTCTCCTCCACCTAAACAACATAAACCTCATGTTGATCCTAAACTTGACCCCTCTCCTTCTTTGCCTGTTTCTTCACCATGTTCTTCCTCTTCGCCTGGTGAAAGTATGGATTGTAGTAACCATGAAGCTAATAAGAAGAAGAAAAATAAGAAAGGGGGAAACCAAATAACCATTGCTACGGATGAAAATGATGTAGAAAATTCTTCCAATCAGCCCCATAAAGTGAAATTACCTTACATGTTATGTAAGGGTGACCACCTTCTTAGAAATTGTCCTAGTATTCCCAATGTCTTAGAAGTGTGGTCCACAAGTTCACATTGACCTTTGTCATCAACCTCTGGAATTCATGCTAGTGAAAAACCATCAACTAGTAATGGTAAAGCTCATGGGAAAAGGGAAAAGTCAAATATCCCTATAAGTTGTGTGAAGGTAATCATCCCATTCACATTAGTACTCTTATGGATGAGGCTTCCAAAGAGTTGGAAAATATTACTGCTTCTGAACCTCGTGTTCCAACTAGTTGTCAAAAGCTTTCCCTTGATCCTCCATTAGTTGATCTAGTGATTGAGCAAAAGTCATCTTTGGTAAACCTGGCTCTCTTTGAAAGTGAGTCTCATGAGAATTTTCTTGACCAACCATTGGTTAAGAAAATGGTAGACTTGGCTCCACCTTTAAATAGCCATATCTTTTTGCTAGATAGTGAACCTCATACTACTCAAGTTCTTCTCGTTTCTTTAGCTTCGAATGAGCTGGAGGGAAATCCTCCCATTTGCAAGGTGCATGAGAGAAGTTCTCCTATTCTAATAGAGCAAGAGGGCAGCTCTCCCATTCCTGAGACACCCACTCAAAGTAGTTTGGTCACTTCTTTTGATTGGAGATAGCTGACAGGATATCGCCTTCTATATTATGTGCCTTTCGAGATTACAGTAGAGTCTTACAATATGGTCATACCTATCACATTCATAGACAAAGGTGCATATGTTGGTATTTTATCCTCAACTGCTTGGCAAGCTTTAGGTTCTCCTCAACTTGTCCCCGTCACCCAGAATCTATTAGCTTTTAACAAAGGAACCAATCAACCATTAGGGTTCCTAAGTTACCTATTACTTTGGGAGGAAATATTGTCTATATATGTGATGGTTTTCCAAGGCCCTTTATATTTTAATCTACTCTTTGGTCGTGACTATGTTTGTGTCATTGAATCTCTTATCTCTTCTATCTTTCGTGTGATGTGTTTCTTTCATGAAGGAAGAATTGTGATCATTGATCAGCTTACATTATTGGTCATGAATCAACCCCCAATCAAATGCCACACCTAAATGGTTCTTATATGCAAGTAGTATCACACCCACCACAGATTAATTACATGGGTACCTATTCCATGCCCACATCTACTAATGATCTAATAGGTGATGTAGTACATCATGTACTAAGGGAATTGGAGATTAATTTTTCATTTGGATCCCTCGACATGTATCCCTTCTAGAGTAATGTTCCCCCCTCTGATGAGAACCTCTTGGAAGCCATGGTCTCTTATAGTTTGTGATCTAGGTTGATATGAGGATAGTTCTTTTGTTATGTCAACCAAGTTAAAAAATGAAATAGGTCCCATGAGGATACTTCTTTTACTATGTTAACCTCATTAAAAAATGAAATAGGTCCCATGAAGATAGTTCTTTCACTATGTCAACCTCATTAAAAAATGAAATAAGCCCCATGAGGATAGTTCTTTTACTATGTCAACCTCGTTAAAAAATGAAATAGGTCCCTATGAGCATGGTTCCTTTACTTGTGTCAAGCCCAGTGAGAAATGAAACAACATGTCATGAGCATGGTTATTTTCCTATGTCAAGCTCGTTAAAAAATGAAACAAACCCCCTTCCAATTTGAGTCTTTGATTAGGTCTCGTAAAATCCCAGTCGAGTATTTCACTTGATCTCGTAAGTAAACATTCATCCCATCCACCTATTAGTAATAAATAGTCTACTTAGGTGAATGAATTGAAGCTTGGGGGGCATGTACCTCAAATTGAATCTTTATGATAGGCGAATACAAACTTATCACAATCATAGTTTATCTTTGTTTCTAGCCTGTGTAAAAATGAAACCAAACCCAAGCATAGTTTATTTCTGTTTCAATCTTGTGAAAAAGTGAAACCATCTTCAAGTGTATTCAAGCATAGTTTCCCATGTTTCAGGATTGTGTAAAAGTGAAACCATTCCCACTTTACATCTAATGATTGTTGTTTTTATTAGCCAATTTTTTCCAGATGAGCTTTGGTTTTTTCATCCCATTATCATCATCTCTTTGGTCGATCATATGCTTTCACTCGGTTGTTTTACCCTTCCCTAAGGAACATCTATGATGAGTGGTCTTATTAGTGAGCATCTTGACCTTTACATGTTTTAAACCATTTCATCATGACTAGAACTAGTTGCTATCATTTTATACCACTTGTTCATCTATGAGTAGTCATCTTTCAACTCTATTTTGACTCTTGAAATATGAAAATATTTTTGAGCACTTTTCTTTTCAAACTCGTCAAAGTAAATGAAAAGACGTCTACTCAGTATAATTTTAACCCTTTTCGGAACTAAGATAGACTAACAATGAAAAAGGAATACCTTTGTAGATCATGTCTAAGAGGTACTCTTGAATATTGTTTTCTACCTTTTTGGATACGAGAGACTATTTACGAAAAGGGACCTTTAGAGTTTTCTTTTCCACCTCTTTTTCAAACTTTCTAAACATGAAAAATATGTCGAGTTACCCCTCCATCGGACTCGTAAAACTTAAATGATGTGGGACGTGTCACGATAATGAGACTGATTTTCTCTTTCCTAGGACTCATTAAAGTTACTAGGATGGATTCATCCAAAGGATTATCTTACATGGCAAGCATATTCTATTCCATTCAAGCTTGTGATAAACAATAATGGGATACTCACTAGAGATGGTGGGGGAAAAAGTGAAAGTGATCATCTCTTGTGTTTTAAAAAAAAAACATGTCACTCTTGAACATGACACTCATGTGTTGTTGGTGTTGGGTTTGGGAAATCCTCACTTGGTGACATTCCTTCCTAGTTTTTGGAAATCCATTTTTCCTCTCATCTAATTATACCACTTCGCTATCAAGACCTCTAATCTTATGTTGATTCAAATGTTCCCAAACTCCAAAGTTGATTCACCGATATGTTCAAGAGAAGTCTTATCTACAGCTCTTTACCCATTATACATTGTCTAGCTTTTTACCACAGTCTTTGATCACACATATCTACTCTACCAAATCCTTTGTTTCATGTCGATGATGTGGGATTCATTATGGCCATCCTTCAATGGATCTCTTCCTATCGACTTCAACTTATTATCTGAGAAGATGATATAGAAATTCCCTTCTAGTACCTTAGAGCTTGAATGCCTCAATGGAAATTTCTTTTCACTCGATGACAGATTTACATCATTTACCTTTGATTGGATGATTCCACAGGTGTTCGACTTCAAATTTATTATTCACATTAATGATTGTGTTGATTGTACCTTGATAGCCATTGTCATTATTGGTGGTTTCTCTAGTGCTTGTTTACAGTTTACAAGATTAGTCGGTAATCAAGTTGTTTTCTATCATGTTCGACTTTGACACATCTATTCACATGTTAGAATTCATACATTGATCAAGTCGAGACACAATGGAAGACCCTAGATTTTGTCTAATAAAATCCAAGTTGTGTGGAGTTATGAGGTATTCATGATTGTACGCATGTTTCCTCTGTACAGATGGCTATGACCATACTATGTGTCCATATATATGATCCTCTTTATTCAAATTGTTGCGACCATACCATGGATCCATACACATGATCCCTTCTATTGAGATGGTTTCATGTATCATTAGATGCATGTTTATGTATCGCTAGGAATGTTTATCCAAGATTTCCTATATGTATTTGTATATGTATATATGTATATGTATATTCATGATTTGTAAGTCTCATAATGGTGTTGTTATAGTCCTTGCCTTGGCTTTTAAATCATATTAGCCATCACCCACATTTGTTACATAGTATTTTATCACACCTTCTGTTCAATATCCCAAAGTGCCAAAATGTTGACAATTGAGAAGTATATCCATCATGATATACAGACAAAATCACCCCTGAAATACTAAAGGAAAATTGCCCCGAGTCAATTATGAAGAAGGTTAGCTAAAGCCCTAATTTTTAAGGCCAACGCTCTTTTCTCCATTGCCTACCCATACTGATCGTAGGTTTCACTACTTCACCCTCACACTGCCAGTGTTGGTTATGATATGAAAACCTGTGTTGAACCTCTTCTTTTAGGTTTTCCCTAAATGGAGGAGAAGCTTTGTATTCTAGAAAATTCGAGAACAACGAGATGGATATTGGTTGCTGTAGATATGGCCAATCTCTCCCATTTGAGTCTCTCGATCTTATCATTATTGGCCTTCCCCTTGAGATGTGGACCTTCCTACCTCTTTTGTATATCACTAACTCCCTCTTCCTTTCTATAAATCAACTCCCTTCCATCCCCAAATGTTTGGTGATTGATTACCTGGATTTCTATACTTACATTATGCCTAAATGATGTCAACTCTAACTTCAAGGACTGCTTGAAGATTCTTTTATTTGACTTGGACATCCACCAAAAGGAGGTCTTTGACATCAAGACATAGGTTGTATGCTTCCCTTTTTAGCTTATTAATTTATACATCTGATGTTCACTTTCCATAATTGTATAGATGTTTATGCTTTTAGCTTAATACTGCTTGATCCATTAAGTAGTTTATGTTTGATGTATGCCATATATGCTCTTGTACCTTGTATTTCTCTTTGATATTTTTTGTAGATACTCGAATGTAAAGAAAAAGTAAGCAACAAGCTTGGAAGCAAAGGAATAAAAGTCATATCCAAAGGATTGAGTGATTAGCATCAGAGTGAGGTAGGTCACTCTCTCTCTTTGGATTTGTTAAAAATAAGCTAGTAAAGTGTATGTTAGTTTTTTTAATTTGCTACTAGACCCACTCATTAGGCTAGAGAGATCACCTCTGTCTATAGAGGGGATTTTCCTTCACAACAAAATGGAGACTCCGCTGGGGAAGATATAACCTCTTCAATCTCTTTTTCAATTTGGTCTCTTGATCAGTTTGACTAACTATTGTATTCTTAGTTACTTTCAGTCTCTATAGGTCTGCGTAGTCATTGATTACTACCTTAGAGTGTTGATTCTGGAGTGTTTGCTGAAATCGTTTTTGTTTTTTTCTCTATTCCTTGCCCAACGTGTTTTTGACTCAGAGAGCCACATTGTGAGTGTGCTTTCCTTTATAACAATCATGCTGAACTCCTGTTCAGCGTGATTTTAGCCATTACAACCATGCTAAAACTTAGAGATTGGTGAAAATTAGGGTTTTTCTACCAAAATCTAGTGTGTCTCTGCTCCTCAGGTCCTTTTTCTTGTCCGTTGTGATTAGATTTATTGGTGTTTCTTCTAATTATCTTATTTTATTAGCCAGTTCTCGTGTCTTGACATTTCAAGTGTTTGGAGTGGAATTGGATTGATTATAGTGTTTTTTAGGTCATTTCATTGCCACTTTCCACTTGTAAGTGTCACTGAGTTTGTAGTTTGTTGATTGATTAGATCTGGTTATCTAATAAAGTCATTCAAAATGTCAATTTGCATTAGTTTTGGATTGCCTTTTGCAAAGTTTCTTTTCAATTTCATTAGGTCATATTGCACTTGAGAAATCATCTTTGTTATTGATCGAAAATAGATTATGTTGTTTGGTCTAAAAGATTAAAAAGGTTCATTGTTTATTCATTCAAAAGAGAAAAGTGAAAGACATTTTCATTTAAGTACTTTTGGATTTGAGTTGGTGTTGCTTTGACTGGCGCATTGTTTCCATTAGAAGCGTTTGAATCAAAATCTCATTTTTCTTTAATTGAAGCTTTGATTGCATTAGAGGATCCGAAAATCAAAGAGAGCATCATTTATATAAAGTGCATCTTAGTGATGTAAACACCATTTTTCTTTCGATAGATTGCATATAAGATAGTGAAGATTGTTGTTGCTTTTGCATATTGCATTTGGAAAGAAAAGTTAGAAGAGGCATGTTCTTTGATGCATTATGTTGCTTGGTACATTAATTCATTGAATTCTCTTCCCTTGTTAGTTTAGCTTTCATTGAAGTGAAAAGTTTCTTTTCTCATATAGTTCCATTTTAGGATTCAGGTGTGATCATTTCAGCCAAAAAATTGAAACATAGTCCAAGAACAATGTTAAAATTTACTGAATTAACCTAAGGAGCATTTGGAACTTAATGAAAACATTTAGAGTTCTAGGTTAAAGATGTGTTTATGCATCTATAAACGTAGATGCTATCATTAACTACTTGCATTGTATCCCGAGTGTGAATTCTCATTCCACTTATGAAAGTATATAGGATTGTTCTCTAGTACTCTCGGGTATATTAGAGGCACTCCATATATGGCAAGTATATGGTAATGCTCTCATCAAATAATTATGCATTAGATAATGATAAAATGGACTTGTGCTCCTCGTATCTCCGCATATATATTGGGAGACCCCACTAGATTTTTATCCTTTAGCCACAGTTAACCGAGTCATCCACCTTGTAGATGTGATACACCAAACATAACATTTGGGGAGATTGGCCACCATACGTTAAGTCCTTGGTTTTGGATAAGATGTATATAGCAATTCACAAATACTTGGTAAACCCTCTTGCCTAGCCTACCCGTTTTTTTATTTTGTTTTGTTAATTTCTAAAATCAATTAGTTGACAGTAGAAAAACATCCTTCCTATGGAAATACTCCTTAGTAGATCTTAGGTTGAGACTAATGCCAATAGTTCCTAAGCTCAACAACAAAGGAAACCCCTGTAATGGGAATCTTAGTCCTTTTTCTTCTTTTGGAAATGTTTGTTCTCCCTATATGGCAACATTTTCCATTCCTAGTTTTACCATTGGTTTACCAGTTTGGTTATTTTCGACCTCGATTATTTCTAGTGTCAAAACTACTTTTCAACCAAGTTCTCCTCCACCTGAACAACAACAACCTCATGTTGATCTTAAAGTTGACCCCTCTCCTTCTTCGCCTATTTCTTTCACCACATTCTTCCTCTTTGCCTGGTGAACAGATGGATTCTAGTAATCATGAAGCTAAGAAGAAGAACAAGAGGATGAAGAAGAAGAAACAAAATAAGCAAGGGGAGAACCAAATAGAAATTTCTATGGATGCAATTGATGTAGAAAAATCTTCCAATCAGCCCCGAAAAGTGACATTCCCTTGCTTGTTATGTAAGGGTGACCACCTTCTTAGAAATTGTCTTGGTATTCCCAAAGTGTTATAAGCATGGTCCACAAGTTCACATTGACCTTTGTCATCAACCTCTAGAATTTATGTTGGTGAGAAACCCTTAACTAATAATGGTAAAGCTCATCGGAAAAGGGAAAAGTCAAATATCCCTATAAGTTGTGTGAAGGTAATATTCCCATTCACATTTGTGCTCTTATGGATGAGGCTTCCAAAGAGTTGGAAAACATTACTGATTACGAACCTCCTGTTCCAACTAGTTGTCAAAAGCTTTCCCCTAATCCTCCATTAGTTGATCTAGTGATTGATAAAATTTCATCTTTGATCAACCCCGCTCTCTTTGAAGGTGAGTCTCATGAGTTATTTCTCGACCAACCATTGGTTGAGAAAATGGTAGACTTGGATCAACTTTTAGTTAATCTTACCTTTCCAGTAGAGAGTGAACCTCATACTACTCAGGTTCTTCTGGTTTCTTCAGTTTCAGATGAAATAGAGGGAAATCCTCTCATTCACGAGGTGCACAAGAGAAGTTCTACTATTCCCATAGAGTAAGAGGGCAACTCTCCTATTCCTACGGCACCCACTCAGAGAAATTTGGTCACTTCTTTTGATTGGAGACGACTGAGAGGATATCACCTTCCATCTTATGTGCCTTTCCAAATTATAGTAAAGGCTTACAATATGGTTGTACCTAACACATTCTTAGAGGAGGGCATGTCTGTTAGCATTTTGCCCTCAACTGCTTAGCAAGATTTAGGTTCTCCTCAACTTGTCCCCATCACCCAAAATCTGTGAGCTTTTAACAAAGGAACCAATCAACCATTATGGTTCCTAAGTTACCTATTACTTTGGATGAAAGATTATCTATATAGATGTGAAGGTTGTCCAAGGCCCTTTAGATTTTAATCTAGTCCTTTGTCATGACTATGTTTATGTCATGGGATCTCTTATCTCTTCTCTCTTGTGTGATGTCTTTCTCACATGAAGGAAGAATTGTGATCATTGATCAGCTTACGTTCATTGGTCTTGAATCAACCTCTAATCTACCATCATCCCTAAATGGTTCTTATATGCAAGCAGTATCACCCCAGCCACATGTTAATTATGTGGGTACTTGTTCCATTCCCACATCTACTGATGATCTAGTAGGTGGTGTAGTACATCATGTACTGAGGGAATTGGAGGCTTATTTTTCATTTGGATACTTTGACATGTATCCCTTCTAGAGCGTTATTCTTCCATCTGATGAGAACCTCTTGGAAGCCATTGCCTTTTATAGTCTCTTATCTAGGTTGCTATGAGGATAGTTCTTTTATTATGTTAACCTCGTTAAAAAATGAAATAGGTCCCATGAGGGTAGTTCTTTTACTATGTCAACCTCGTTAAAAAATGAAATAGGTCCCACAAGGATAGCTATTCTACTATGTCAACTCATTAAAAAATGAAATAGGTCCCATGAGGATAGTTCTTTTACTGTGTCAACCTCATTAAAAAATGAAGCATGTCCCTATGAGCATGGTTCCTTTACTTGTGTCAATCTCGATGAAAAAGAAACAAGATGTCATGATCATGGTTCTTTTCCTGTGTCAAGCTCGTTAAAAAATTAAACAAATCCCCTTCCAATTTGAGTCTTTGATTAGATCTCATAAAATCCCAGCCAAGTCTTTCACATTATTTCGTAAGTAATCCTTCATTCTATCCACCTGTTAGTAACTAGTAGTCTACTTAGGTGAATAAAATGAAGTTCGGGGGGAATGTACCTCAAATTGTATCTTTATGGAGTGGGCATGCAAACTTATCTCAAGCATAGTTTATATTTTTTTGAAGCTTGTGTAAAAATGAAACCAAACCCAAGTGTAGTTTGTTTTCATTTCAATCTTGTGAAAATATGAAATCATCTTCAATTATTTTCAAGCATAATTTCCAATTTTTCAATCTTGTGTAAAAGTGAAACCATTCCCACTTTACATCTCATGATTGGTGTTCTTATTACTTGATTTTTTCCAGATGAGCCTTGGTTTTTTCATTCCATCATCACCATCTCTTTGGTCGATCATACGATTTCACTTGGTTGTTTTACCCTTCCCTGAGGAACATCTGTGATGAGTGGTCTTATTAGCCAACCTATTGACCTTTACATGTTTTGAGCAATTCCATCATGACCACAACCAATTGCTATCATTTTATACCACTCGTTCTTCGAGGAGAAATCATCTTTCAACTCTTTTCCGACTCTTGAAATATGAAAATATTTTCGAGCACTTGTCTTTTCAAAGTCATAAAGGTAAATGAAACTATGTCTACTCAGTATAAGTTTAACCCTTTTCCGAACTAAGATAGACTAGCTACGAAAAAGGAATGCCTTAACCGAACATGACTAAGAGGTACTCTTAAATATTTTTTTCTACCTTTTTGGGTTCAAGAGACTATTTACGAAAAGGGACCTTTAGAATTTTCTTTTCTGCCTCATTTGCAAACTCTCTAAACATGAAAAATATGTCAAGTTACCCCTATGTCGAACTGGTAAAACATAAATGACACGGGACTTGTCACCATGACGAGAATAATTTTCCCCTTCCTAGGACTCGTTAAAATTAGTGGGATGGATTCATCTAAAGGATGAAATTACATGGCAAGCATATGTTATCCCCCTCAAGCTTCTGATAAAAAATAATGGGGTACTCGCTAGAAATGGTGGAGTAAAAAGTGAAAAGATCATCTCTTTTGTTTTTTAAACACAACATGTCACTCCTGAACATGACACTCATCTATTGTTGGTGTCAGGTTTGGGACATCCTCACTTAGTGACTTTCCTTCCTAAGTTTGGGAAATCCATTTTGCCTCTCATCTGATTATAACACTTCACTATCAAGACCTCTGATCTTATGTTGAATCAAATGCTTTCAAACTCCAAAGTCGAGTCACCAATATGTTGAAGAGAAGTCCTATCTGCAATTCTTTACCAGTCATACATTGTCTGGCTTTCTACTAGAGTCTTGGATCACACTTATCTACTCTACCACATCCTTTGTTTCATGTCAATGATGTTGGATTCATTATGGTCCTCCTTTGACTGATCGCTTCCTGTCGAATTCATCTCATTATCTGAGAAGATGATATAGAAACTCCCTTCCAGTACCTTAGATCTTTCATGCCTTAATCGAAATTCATTCGCACTTGGCAACAGGTTTACATCATTTACCTCCGATCGAATGATTCCATAGGTGCTCGACTTCAGATTCATTATTCACATTCACTGGTTGTGTTGATTGTACCTTGAGAGCCATTGTCATTATTGGTGGTTTCTCTCACGCTTGTTAACGATTTACAAAATTGATTGGTAATCAAGTGGTTTTGTATCATGTTTGACTTTGACACATCTATTCACATGTTAGAATCTGTACATTGATCGAGTCGAGATAGAGAAAAATACCCTAGATTTTGTCTCATAAAATCCAAGTTGCATGGAGTTATGAGTTATTCATGATTGTACACATGTTTTCTCAATACAGATGGCTACAACCATACCGTGTGTCCATATATATGATCCTCATTATTCAGATGGTTGTGACCATACCATGGATCCATACACATGATCCCTTCTATTCAGATGGCTACGTCCATACCACAGTTTCATGTATCATTAGTTGAATGTTCATGTATCACTAGGAATGTTTATCAAAGATTTCAGGTATATATTTATGTATATGTATATCTATCTGCTTGATTTGTAGGTCTCCTAATGGTGTTGTTCTAGTCCTTTCCTTGGCTTTTAAATCATCTCAGCCATCACTGACATCTGTTACATAGTATTTTGCCACACCTCCTGCTCACTTCTTGTTCCATATCCCGAAGATCCAAAATGTTGACAATTGTAAAGTATATCCATCATGATACACAAACAAAAACAACCATGAAAGACCAAAGGAAAATGGCTCTGAGTCAATTCTGAAGAAGGTTAGCTAAAACCCTAATTTTTAAGGCCAATGCTCTTTGCTCCATTGCTTGCCCGTACTGATGGAAAGTAGCACTACTTTATCCTTGTGCTACTCGTGTGGATTTTGATATGAAAACCTGTGTTGAACGTCCCCTGGTACGTTTTCACAAAATGGGTGAGAAGATTTGTATGCTACAAACTTCGAGAACAATGAGATGAATATTGGTTGTTGTAGATATGCCCAATCCCTTCCATTTAGAGCTCTTCATATTATCATTATTGGCCTTTCCCTTCAGATGTGGACATTCCTCCCTCTTTTGTAGATCCCTAACTCCTTTTCCCTTCATATAAATCAACTCTCTTCCATCCCCAAAGGTTTCCTCATTGATTTCTTACATTCCTATACTAAGGTTATGCCTAAATGATGCCCATTATAGCTTGGAGAAGGAGTGCTTGAATATTCTTTACTTGGACTTGGACATCCACCAAAAGTAGGTCTGCAACATCAAGGCATAAGTTGGATGCTTCCTTTTTTAGCTTATTAATATATACATCTGATGTTCACTTTCCATTATTGTGTAGATGTTTATGCTTTTAGCTTAATACTCCTTGATCTATTATGTAGTTTATGTTCGATGTAGGCAATATATGCTCTTCTGCCTTGTATTTCTCTTTGATATTTCTTGCAGATACTCAGATGTGAAGAACAAGTAAGGAGCGAGCCTGGAAGCGAAGGAATCAAATTCATCTCCAAAGCATTGAGTGATTAGCATCAAAGTGAGGTAGGCCACTCTCTCTCTCTTCACATTTGTTAAACATAATCTAGGAAAGTGTATGTTAGTTTGTTTAGTTTTTTGCTAGATCCACTCATTGGGCTAGAGAGATCACCTCCATTCATAAAGGGGATTTTCCTTCGCAACACACCTTTTCAAATTGAAACTTAATGTTAGTCTTATGATGATAAGAATTGTGCACTGTCAATGATTGTTCCTAAAAAATAGTTGGCTCTTCAACAACTAGCTCTTTAAATAATTCATGGTTCTCATCCATGCATGATGCTATCTAATCAAGAATTGTAGCATTTTATACCTCCATTACTGTGCATCCTCTTTCTTTCTATGAATCATTTTTTTTTACAACTATTGTCTTTATATGAAGTGATAATGTGAGACCTTTCCAAATGATTTAAGCAGGTGGTCCCTCTCCATAACCTCCACTAAAACATTTCATTAGTCTTGACCTAGACTATAATGTGGCATTGTCTTGTTTAACCTAAGGAACTCTCATAAACTTATGTTGTTTAGGATGGTTGAGCATTAGTGGATTTTCCCATCTTTCTTTTGTCCTTTGATTGGAGTCGATACTCATTTTTGTTACTATGTCATCAACTAGTATTGATGTATCCTTATCCCTTGATGTCCCTAGTTTATTCTCTTTGACATATTCTAAAACATTTATGAATAAATATAAATATCTTATAGATGCCAAATTCTCTTACAAAAATTCCTTTAGGATTGAATCCTTGATTAGGTTCATCTTCAACAATATTAAAATATATCAATAATTTAGAAAAATATGTATGATGTGTAGAATTCCTCCGAGTGACATCTCCTTTTCTGAATGGTCATGAAATAGAATAGTTTTTATACTTTTTCTTATAAAAATAATAAGCCAAGAATGATATTTCCTACAAAACTCTGCAACATAATATTTATCCAAAATAAATATAGGTAACAACAATGACCTATCTGCTTGTCATGTATTATAAAATAAATATAGATAAAAAAAAATAATGATAAAAGAATAGTGTAAGGAGGGGTCATATCTACTTGTCATATATTATCAATCCAATTGTTTAGGTAGAAACAATCACCATATATGTCTTCACTAGGTTCATGTTCTCATTTATTCTTTCTTCCTAAAGCCTTGAGATGTTACTTCTCCATAACCCTCCTATTCTTCTAAAAACCTATCATAAAATAATTTATTCTAATTTACTTGAGTAGTTTTTTATACTTTATATAGACTTTAGTAATGTGTAAATCAGTATGCTCTTTAAAAGTGTAAAAGTATCTAAATTATTAAAACATATAACATAAAAATGTATATTTTATGAACAAGTTAATATACACAATACCACCAAGTTAATATACACTATACCACCAAGATAAAAGGCTTTTGTATGACCAAAAACAATTGAAATTCTCCAAAAGTCTTGTAGCCACAAAGCCTTGCCTCATACTTATACCTAGCCTAAGTTGAGTTATAGCCTAGATGCTCGTTCAAAAATATTTATTTTTATTTTTATGTTAGGTATTTGAATCTTCCAAATCATGTGGGAAATTAAAATTTGATGTTGTTTTCTTGCTAGAAATGAGGAAGGAAATGAATTTGATGTAGTTCTTTAAGTATAGATTGTTTATTAATTATCTGAAACAAGGATGGTACAAATTTCAAGGTATTTTCTCTTTAGTCATGTATTTTATAGCTTAGTTGTAGGGAAAATTTTAAGGAAGGAAATTTATCTTTAAGTTTAGAAACCTTGGAAAATTGTTGTGACAACCCTGGTGAAAGCTCCATTGTAAAAATATATAAATACCACGGATGATGGGACACGTATTCCAAGCTGAATGGTGGGCAAGACATCCCAATGGTGTTCATTTGGTTGTTATGGTTAAGGAAATTGGCGAAGGCAATGGCTAAGGCATTAAAGAGGCAAAAATGTATTTTGGCACATTTATTTATGAAAATAATGGAAATTTGGAGAAAAAGGAGGTGAAGGCCACAAGTTGCATCTGAGGAGGAAAATGAAGGAAAATAATGGAAATTAGGAGCAAAAGGAGGTGAAAGGTCATAGGTTCCATGTGAGGAGGAAATTGAAGGAAAATGATGGAAGATGAAGAAAATAGGGGTCTCATTGATAAAAAGGCTTCTAAGGATTAGTTGGAAAGCTTCTTCCTTTCAATGTGAACCTTTTGTTAGTTAAGTTTTGGAGCTCTCTCATTATTCTCTCTCTCTCTCTCATACTCTTGGGTACTTAGAGATTTCTTGGAGCACTCTTGGAGGGTGTGGCATACTTGGATTCTTTGAGCAATAAGGAAAAGGTAGATTAGGAAAGCACAAGCAGGCATCGATGTAAGCAACTACATTAGATTGTTTGCAGGTATCGAGTTGCATGTATGTTTCCTTCACTATTTTTTGCATGCATGGCACATGCATGTCGTTTCTTGGATATGATCTATCATTGGCATGGTGGATTGCCTAGACCAACAGTGGATTTCCTAGCCTTACCATTTCCTAGATAGCCATGGTGATTGTAGGTTTACTTTCATTGCTTTGTTTTTGTTACTTCTCATGTTTCCTTAGCTTCGGATGAGTTATTAGCCCTGGAAGCCTGGGTTGAACAAACACTCTAGAAGCCCTGTAAGAACTCGGGTTGAGTTATTGTTCCTGAAAACTCTGGTTGAACAAAATCTTTGGAAGCCTTGTAACAACTTGGGTTAAGTTACTAGTCCAAGAAGCCCTGGTTAGACAAATTCTTTGGAAGCCCTTAGTGGGTTGAGTTACTAGTCCTGGAAGCCTTGGTTGGAAAAATGCTCTAAAAGCCTTGTATAAGTTGTGGGTTGAGTTACTAGTTCTGGAAGCCTTGTTTCCACAAATGCCCTAGAAGCCTCGTATAAGATTTGGGTTGAGTTACTAGTTCTAGAAGCCTTGGTTGGATAAAAAGTTTGGAAGCTTTGGAAGGCTTGGATGGAGACCAATTTGATGCTGTTTTTTTTGGTGATGTCTGACCGTGAGGTGGAATCATTATTTGATGGGTTGAGGTGGGTGGTCTCTAGAAGCCCTGGATGAGTTTTGATTGATGTCTTTTCTAAGATCCCACATGCATGCTTGGAATATGGAACGGGGGTGATTAGCTGAAGAGATACTTGGCTTATCCAATCTATGGTTGGGTGGAATGTGGTAGTCCCATCACCGGTTAGTTCATTGTATTTATTAATGAAAAATTCATTCCCTTGATTTTCATCTACAAATCTACTAATGTATATATGGATTTTGATGGCTAATATGTTTATTATATTTTTGTTCCCTTTATTTTGCTTATATGCACATTTAACCCCGAAGGGTGTTACAGAGTGGTATCAAAGCATGGTTCCAACACTTGCACTGGATGGGCTCTATCATAGTTGAAATGAAGAACAAATGTTAAATTTTAGACCTTTCTGCCATATTAGTTATAACTTTTATTCTGTGGAATTTTAGAAGATAAAAATTTGTCCATATTGAAGGTAAATCTCACTAATAATGTGGTAAAAATTTCAGATATTGGTTCACAATACTTTAGGAATTATGATCTAAGGAAGATGACCTTCATGAATACACCTTTAAACGTGTCATGTTGGAATGTATGCAATTACTCATCTTCTATAGGATTTAAAAAGATGTAAATTAGTCCACATTGAGGGGATATACTATTGATTATGTTGTAGAGATTTCAGATATTGGGTCACAATATTTTAGGAGATATGAGTAGAGGGAGTCAAGCCTTCTGAATGCTCCTAAAATTAGACCTCAAACAAGTCATGTTGATATTTTTGTCATAACTTTTCTTGTGGGAATTATCAAGAGCTTAAATGTTTTGCACAATAAGGTTAAATCCCACTAATATTGTGATAAAAATTTCAGACATTTATTCACTATATTTTAGGAGATATGGCCATTGGAAGTCGAGCTTTCTGGGTACTCCTAGAATTGTGCACCAAATATTATTGTGTTGGTATTTTTGTTATAACTTTTCATCTATGAAATCTAAGGAGTTGAAACTTGAAACATAGTGAGGGAAAATACCCCTAATCATATGTTTCAGTTTTCGTAACTTGTACTACTAAATTTTAGGACATATACATTGAATCATTCACTATATTAGTTTGCATGTAAAGTATTTGATGAAATGCTTAAATGGTTCAATGATTAACTGCATACAAACTGTTTGATAAAATGCCCCAAGGAGTATGTTCTTTGTGTTTGGGGATAGTATTGATGTGTAATAGTATTCTTGTAGTTGGTATATTCTTGCTTGTATTCAAATAGTTTTCTATATTAATTTGCATGTAAAGTTTTTGAAGAAATCCTTACATGCAAATGAAATAGTATAGTGGTTGTTCGAAGAAAATGTAAAAGGATGGTAATTGTTTGAATAAAATGTTATCTTTTTTAGATGGGATAGTATTGTGGTATGATAATATGGATGTAACTAATCTATGCCTATTTGCATGCAAAGAGTTTGGAGAGTTGCATGTAGGGAATTTGAAAGGTTCCATGCAAGGAATTTGAAAATTTGCATGGAAGGAAATGGAAAAATGGCATGTTTCTAGATATTATGTTACAAGTGGAATAAGTGCAATGTTTTTGACTTAGTCTCATACAAATATATGAGAAATAATAATAAATCTAGTTTCAAGCGTGGTTAAATTTAGTAGAGCTTTGGAGGTCCCATTTCCATAATTGGACATTGGAGATCGGGCCATTATAGTAACTTCCTCCTTCTACCTTAGTGTGGACAATGGATCGTAAGGCGGTATGATTATAGGTTGTTAGTATTGGTGAATGCTGATTTCAAATTAATAGACATGATGTCTTGATTTTTGGAACATGTGGCTGAATGTGTATGTATTATGTTGCTTACATGTTGATTTAATGATACCTACTTACATCTTTGTATGTTAGGTTACATTCTTGAATATTTTGGATTACATGTATCAGCCTTGTAGGATGATTACAAGAATTGATCGCTTATGTTTGACTACATGCACTAATGCGTCGGTGTAGTTGATTTGGCATTGCTTATGAATACTATTGGTTGAATGTGGCATTGTGTACAATGGAGTAATGGTTGTTGTTATGCATGTATGGTCATGGCTATGATTATGCATGTATAGTAGGTCAAACATGCTTTGTGAAGTCATTGTATGAAATTTAGGTCATCATGGTGCTATTAGTTGTTATGATGCTAATGAGCTAGTTGAGATAAAGAAAGGGATGCAGATAATCATAATGAAGTTGCAGCATTGGACTTTGGGATAAGAGCAGATCATCATATAGGTAGTGTATTTTTGGCACACAGGTATGTAGTTTAAGGATTATTATATGCCTTACAATTATATACATTAGGTTTATGAACATGTATTTGATGTTATGATTACATCCATGATAGATGTTAGATGATTAGTGTGGTTATATGCACAAGTGTCAAATAGTCAAGAATGATAGTAACTTGTAGTTGTATACATTGCTATTGTTGTTTTATATTGGATAACCTTATGATTATGGTGTATGTTGTTGATGAGTATGATATATAGCTTATTGTTGTGATACGCTATCAACTTGATGATTAGGTTCATTTCATTGAGATATTGACGTTATAATTTGGATTGGTCATATGCGTGATGGTTATGTTCATTGCCTTGAAGATCTTGATGTTATATGTATTATGTTAACTGGTTTGACCTGTGCAGATGGTTATGGTTGCAATATTCAAGTATGAACTGACATATTTGTGAGATGGTGTCATACTAATCTAGATTGACTTTGCATATGTTTATGACTTTACGATGTGAACATGTCAGTTAGATATTGTTATGGATATCATGATCTCATGAGTGCTTGAGATGATGTGTTGTAAAGTTATATTGTGCTAACTAGATTGATTGTGCAGACATACATTAAGGTATCAGTTTCTTATGTCATGTATTTGGTGCTTGACTATTGATTATGTCATCTAGTTGATTTATTTAACATCGTATGAATGTTTGATGAATTGCATAATAAGAGTATGTGTTAAAATGATCTTGTTTTAAGATGATTGTACTAAAATATATGTGTTGAGACAGTTGATATGTACTTGAGTATAATAGGTGATAGTTGTAGCATTATGACTGATGACTATGGGTTGACTATGGATTATGACATGATTGTTAGTTTTTGTAATGATTGATTTCAAATTAATAGATATGTTTGTCTTGATATTTGGAACATGTGGTTAACATGTGTGAGCAGTTGCAGGGTAACATGCTTGTTATGAGCATGACAAGGTAATAGTTGATGTGTCTGTATAATTACCAGTTGGGTGGTGTGACAACATATAGTAAGCCTTGATTCCAACAAGGTAAAAAGGTAAAAGAAAGTAATTGGACAAGAATTCCTTCGGCTATGTTTGGAAACCCTAATTTTGAATGAATGAGTGCTTTGTACACATGAAGTCTTCTTAAACTTAATTTTGTCTAAAATTATGTGGATATGTTAAAGGATTGGAGTCTTCAGCTACAAGTGGATTTTTTAAAGGATTGGAGTCCCTTGAGAGATGGCATGGATGTGTTCAGTTGCAAGAAACACACTTGGCACAATTAGATGAAGTAACTCGTGTATTATTATGCTTAATTATACACTGATAGTTATGTGTTTATGGAAGCATGATGTAGGAAGTTGCATGGAAAGACAGGTTACCATGAAATCTAAAAGATGGCTGAGGTTGAGCTTTCCTTAGGAACCATGGGGATTGATTCATTGTGTTAGTCCTGTGTTTTCGGTCTTTTGAGATTGGTTTGTGGTTTTTTTTATATTTGGTGCAAGGCCTTGCCACTTTGTTGTAGTTTCATATCATTATGGGTTTTCGTGGTCTTCTTCTTGGTTTTTTCTTGTCTTCTCTTTTATCATTTTGATTCTAGGGAATTGGTTGGGAAAGAGGAAAGTTGATAGAACTCAGGGAGATTTGTGTGGTACTCAAAAGGTAATGTAAAATTCACATGAAGCTTAGTACATGAGTAAGTGCAGGAGAAGGTAAGGCTATGACAATCGGTTGGACTGGCTGGGTCCATTGTGGTGAATGGACTGTAGTAGTATAGTCATGAGAAAGGTAACATGAAAAGGTAAAGTAAATGGATTTTAGGTGTCATATGCCTTGTCTATGTTGGGAATTGTTGTTCTAAATGTTGCACATGTGTTGAATGAATAAAGGAAGTTCTCTTAACCTTGACTTTGATATCTAGTAATTATTTTATGATGATGATATGTTGTTGTTTATATATGTATACATGTATGCATGTATGTATGTCATATTTGAGAGGGAGACCATGAATCATGATTATTTTATGTTAATATTTATATGTACATATGTATCTATATATGATGTTTACTAACGAGATCATTATTATTTTATGGTGTATGTATGTGTACATCTATCTATTTCATTGTCCAGTAGGTCATTAGGAATCATTCTCATGGATGACTTATTTCTTATGTAGGAGAATGGCATGACGAGGTTCCTGGTTCATGAGGAATCAAGTGGGAAGAGTAGTCATGAAGAATATACAAGGTCATTATCATGTGGTTATGAGTTGATATTATGTGATTATATTATGTCTATGTTGTGGACAGGTTATACCAAACGATACACCAACATAATGAAAGTAGTATGGTTTTGGGTGTGTGGTACAACTATTGTGCATATACTGTTTATGTTGTACATGTTTCATATATGGTGTGTGCACATTGGTGTTGTGTATATATAGTGTGAGTACATGTTGTTTATGCAGTGTTATGTACAGGATGGTACATATAATGTTGTATGAATGTTACATATTCAATACTGGGTATAGATGGTGCTATGTACATGTTGGATATGAGGTAGTGCGTACATATTGTACTCTATGCATGATGGATATGCAGTGTTGTGTGCATATGGTGCTCTATGCATGTTGGATATGTAGTGATGTGTATGGATGATGCTATGTACATGTTGGATATACAGTGCTATGTACATGTGGTGTTCCATGCATGTTGTACATATGGTGATATGTACATATGGTGTTGTGTGCATGATTGTACAAGTGGTGTTGTGCACATGTGGTGCCATGTACATGTTGTACATAAGGTGCTATGAGTATGTGGTGTTGTGTACATGTCGTGCATGTGATGCTATGTATATATGGTGTCTTATACACATCGTGCATGTAGTACCGTGTACTTGTGGTATTGTGTACACATTGTACAATGGTGTAGTGTACATGTGGTGTTGTGTACACATTGTGCAGGTGGCACCGTGTACATGTGATGTTGTGCACATATTGTGTAGGTGGTGCAGTGTACAGGTGGTATTGTGTACATGTTGTACATATGGTACTGGTACATGTGTGGTATTGTGTGCATGCCATACATGTGTTGAGGGCATGTGGTATTATGTATATGCATCATGGAGTCATGGTATTGCAACATGTGTACTCGTTGTGTGGTACTTTGTGTAGGTACATGCATTGGGTGGTATGTCACATCAGGTATAGATGGATGCATTATATTGTATACACTAGGTGTAGGTGTATGTTTTGTATTTTTGGTGTAGATGCATGTATTGCATGGTGTGATATGTTGTGTCGTTGTATGTGTCTGATGCACACTATGTGTCTATGCACATGGTTGAGGAGAAGGCACTGGGTGTTTTTTGGGTGTAGAAACCAATCCATAGTGTGTACAGAATAAAGACAAAGGTAGATGCTAAGGATTGATGAAAAGATAAGTATCACCATTTTATTTCAGTTTTATTATGCACGTGATTTATGACTGTGATTCTGACAGACCTATGATTATGGTTTATGATGATTACATGTGATCTATGGTTTTGATTTATGATGGTTACATGACATTTATGATTTTGATGGTTATGTTTTGAGCTAACATGATGTGATATTTTTATACATGATGATTTAGTCAAATATTCTTGTTTGGCTTGTTGTGACAAGTTTGCAAATGTACCTTATTGACAAGCTACCAATGAGGTATGTTGTGAATTTATTTCAATTTATTAAAATTTAATGGAAGTTATGTGTTTGTTACAAGAATGAACGAAATGCCCAGAAGGGTAATTGAAATTGACTCCAAGAATTGGTAGAAACAACAAAATAAATTGGAACATGTGGTAGCATGTATCTGCATGCTGGTAAAGTATTCAGGAGCAGGACCATTATGGGACACTGGTACCCAATAGTGTCCATTGATTGCCATGAGAATGCTATGATGAGTATGATGGTTTTAAGGTAGGGATATTCCTTGGTTGTTGTATCTTCCAATGTGAGGAATCCTTTCCAAGAGATGAACTTCCCAGGATGGGGGTGCCAGCGAAACTTGGAAAGTGAGTGACTGCACGAAAAGGGTGACGAATTCCCGAGGGACTGTGTAGCAGAGACGGGAATGTCACAGATGGATTATTTTGGTCATTAGCATTTCCATATGGAATCAGATGCATGTTGGGAGTGTGCCCTGGAAGAATGAACTGGTAACTATTCGTTGGGAGGACAAGTGGTGCAGGGTTATAGTGTTGGATGTAGATTTGACTTTGCAATGGATTCTAGACTTCCTTGGAAGGATGTGTATCTTGATATTACTTTGAGGGTGGAGGTGTGAGCCTCAAGATTCCCTTGTTGATTGATATGGGCATTGTATCCTTTATTTGATAGTTAAGAAAATGTGTATATGTGTATATCATTGTAAATACCATAATGAGTTGTGCTATAAAGTTACAATATGCAATAATGTTTTTATCTAGTCATGTTGTCATGATGTTTTGCTTTTGAGCGGGTCATTCATTGTAAATACTGCAACGAGTTGTGTTACAAAGTGCCATGGGAAGTATGTTTTGTTTTTAGCAGTCATGTTGGTTATAGGTGTCATTGAACACTGAGGATGTTGTTCCCCCAAGGGGGAGGATTTTGTAACAGCCTTGGTGAAAGTTCCATGTAAAAATATATAAATACCACGGATGATGGGACACGTATTCCAAGTTGAATGGTGGGCAAGACATCCTAGTGGGTTTTCATTTGGTTTTTATGGTTAAGGAAATTGGCAAAGGTAATGGCTAAGGCATTAAAGAGGAAAAAAGGTATTTTGGCACATTTATTTATGAAAATAATGGAATTTGGAGAAAAAGCAGGTGAAAGATCACAAGTTGCATGTGAGGAGCAAAATGAAGGAAAATAGTGGAAATTAGGAGAAAAAGGAGGTGAAAGGTCACAAGTTGCATGTGAGGAGGAAAATGAAGGAAAATAATGGAAATTAGGAGAAAAAGGGGGTGAAAGGTCACAAGTTTCATGTGAGGAGGAAATTGAAGGAAAATGGAGAAAATAGGGGTATCATTGATAAAAAGGCTTCTAAGGATTAGTTGGCAAGCTTCTTCCTTTCAGTGTGAACCTTTTGTTAGTTCAGTTTTGGAGCTCTCTCATTATTCTCTCTCCTCTTCTCATACTCTTGGATACTTTGACCTTTCTTGGAGCACTCTTGGCGGGTGTGGCATATTTGGATTCTTGGAGCAAGAAGGCAAAGGTAGAGCAAGAAATCACAAGAGGGCATCGACATCAACATCTACATCATATTGTTTGCAGGTACCAAGTTACATGTATGTTTGCTTCACTAGTTTTGGCATGCATGTGACATGCATGTGGTTTATTGGTTATTGTCTATCATTGGCATGGAGGATTGCTTGGATCAACAGTGGATTGCCTTGCCTTACCATTTCCTGGATAGCCATGGTGATTGTGGGTTTATTTTCATTGCTCTGTTTTTGTTGGTTCTCATATTTCCTTAGCTTGGGTTGAGTTATTAGTCCTAAGAGCCCAGGTTGAACAAATGCTCTAGAAGACCTGTAACAATTTTGGTTGAGTTAATAGTCTTGGAAGCCCTTGTTGAACAAATTCTCTAAAAGCCCTGTAATAGCTTATGTTGAGTTAATAGTCTGGGAAGCCTTGGTTGGAAAAATGTTCTAGAATCCCTTGTTGGGTTGAGTTACTAGTCCTGGAAGAATTGGTTGGAAAAATGCTCTGGAAGCCCTGTATAAGTTGTGGGTTTAGTTATTAGTTCTGGAAGCCTTTATTGGACAAACGCTCTAGAGGCCTTGTATAAGATGTGGGTTGAGTTACTAGTTTTGGAAGCCTTGGTTGGATAAACACTTTGGAAGCCCTAGAAGGCTTGGATGGAGACCAATATGATGATGGTTGTTTTTGGTGTTGTCTAACCGTGAGGTGAAATCATTGTTTGATGGGTTGAGGTGGGTGGCCTCTCGAAGCCCTGGATGAGTTTTAATTGATGTTTTCTCTAAGATCCCACATTCATGCTTAGAATATGGGATGAGGATGATTGGATGAAGAGATACTTGGCTTCGCCAATCTATGATCAGGTGGAACATGGCAGTCCCATCACTGGTTGGTTCATTGCATTTATTAATGAAAAAATTCATTCCCTTGATTTTCATGTGAAAATGTACTGATGTATATATGGATTTTTATGGATTATATGTTTATTGTTTTTTTGTTCCTATTATGTTGTTTATATGCACATTTAACCCTGGAGGGTGTTGCAATTTTACTACTCCCTAATATACAAATTGTAAAATTATGGTGATATTTTTGTGAAAGTATCCAAATTTATAATTCTTTTAAATTCTCTTTATAAAATTTTTGTGATTTTTAATGTACACTAATTTTTTCTTATGAAATTTGGACAAATCATTTTAGGAAAAATGGAAATTAGTGAATATATCTTTTATAAACAAAAAAAATGCATCTTTCGTAAACAAAAGAAACAGAAAAATAATGCATCTGCTAATATTAACTCTTAAAATTTTCAATATTAAATTTATATTAATCGTTTAAATATTTTTTTGTTTAATTAAATTTTGATGAAAATAATGCATTGTTTTATACAAAATTGAATAACTAAAATAGTTAGTTAAATTTACACTTTCTATATCTAAACCCAGAGCACATTTAGTGGGACTGGTATTACTATATCCTTTAAGTCTAGTAGCTTGTCCACACTATTATATCATCTTGGTTTTGATAACCAGTGTCACTTGTCCACTTGCGAAAAATGCTAGAACTATTATTATAGGAAATAAACTTTACATTACATGCAAATTTTCAATGAGTTCATATACTTTCATATTCATTTTACAGTTTCAAAGTACATATAGGTCTCAATGAGTTCCTTATGTTTTCCTCTTGTCCTTGTCCTTTTACTGTCTAAATATATTCTTTATTTATTTGATAGATATGTGTAACAGAAAACCCCTTGTGAAACTATCACCATAGTAAAATATGAGCTTAAATATCTATCCATAGATTTATGTGACACTCTGAAATCCCCACCATGTTGAATGATGAATGGTTTAGTATAGGTCCAAGTTATATGTGACAAATATGGACTATTTTTCCAGTGAATATTAAATAACAAAACATAAACATTTAACTTTATGAAGTAATGTTAACTTGAGGCTGAGTATTAATATGCAAGTTTAAAGTCAAACATTTCATCAAAATTTCCCCTCACTTTAATATGAGGCCAACATTTCTCTATGGGAAATGCTTTCCACTTTTTATTAAAAAATAATAAATTTATGAAAATAGAACTTTAAAGTAAAAATAAATATGAGTATATTTAAATTTATATTTTTAATTAAAATTAGAACTAAAAAATTGTCAATTTTATCTTATGTGATTAATAATAATAAAGAATATAATTGGTCATTAAATATATTTTAAATTGTTTCTAAAAATAAGTCAATTTAATTACTTTATATTAAAAAAAATAATGTTCTCTTGAATAGGGTGGTCACGTGCTGTTAGGGAACTCTTTGATGTGAAGTGACCAAATCAATTCCCACCCAACTGATGGGGTGGTCAGGTGTTTGTTAGGGAACTCCTTGATGATCCTGATGTGAAGCCACTAGTTCAATTCCCCCTTAGGGCACTCCTTGATGACCCCTGATGTGAAGTCACTAGTTTAATTCCCCCAATCAGAGTGATATATTGAACATGATGAAGATATTGTCTTACCAAAATTAATTAAATTTTTAATAAATATTACTAAAATTAATAAAATATTATTTTTTACTAATTTAATTTATCAAGAGCTACTGCTCTAAAATAGAGTTTACTTAATTAGTTTATGATAATAAAAATAATTAGCATGTATTTATGTTCATGATTTATTAATAAAATTTAAAATATGATTGTTTTTTACTAGTTGAAAATAAACAACATGATTCTTTATAGTTTAGTATAGGAGAAATGTCTAATACAAAAGAGACGCGACATAACATTATGTTATAATAGGAGAGAATGGATTCCACATTGGTTTTAAGGGTTTTCTTTTGTGAAGGTTTCTTCCCATCTGTTGCCACGAGTTATGGGTCTATGTTAGTCTTTGAGGAAGAGCTATGGACAGGAGGTGCATAACCGAAAGATATTTCAAGTGTTGATAGTTGATTGAACAAAGGCATGTTTGTGGCAAAACAACTACCCCTTTCATAATGTCAACTTTTGTTCTTCGTGGCTAAGAGTGGGTCATGGCTTATAAAATACCCATATACCTATAGTTATTATCAAACCATGGTTAAAGTCTATGGATCAATAATGGCCACATTTTTGCTGTCATCGTTTGCTTCTTGTTTCAGTTTGGGTGAGCACATACTGAATGCCCCTTTAGTCTATATATTGATTTCTCATTTTACTCTCTTCAGGGATTAAAATCTCACTCTGCTTTGGGAGCTATAATACCTGCCTGGGATTTATCTTAGGGAAAAATGGGAATAACTCTCAAAAAAATCCAGAGACGAAAAATAAACCATTTTAGATTTTCCTTAAAAGTCAAAATGGAAAGTCCTCCTCCATTTTTTAGATTAGGGAATTGGACCAGGGGGAGGACATGAAATAACAAATTCATATCGGTTTAAAAATCCCTGTATTTTTTTAATGCATTTTATTTGAAGAGAAATGGCTATAGGACACTTTCCAGATGAAGGACTATTACATCGGGTTCTAGAAATCTCAAACTTTGTAGAAAAACTGCAAAATATACAACGACCTTACATTGTAGAACAAATGGAACAAGCACCACTCATGGAAATTTAAAAACTAGAGGTAAATTCTCTCATTTCTTCTCTCCAATCCAAGGTCGTTATCTATAGATTGAATGATTTCTTACTTAGATCTGTAACATTACACATTAGGGGATTTTTGTGGTCTAAAATGGGCCTCCTAAGGAAATTATAAAATAATAGTGGACAGGGAAAATTTTAAGAACCCCCCCTAAATTTATAAGTATAATAAATGGGCGAATCTCCATGGTATATGGGAAAAATGGAAGGCGATTTTATCAATAATATAATAGTATATATAAGATTTTTTTGGCGAA
>APFE031497395.1:138594-155809 GCA_000404065.3 Pinus taeda
TTTTTATTTATTTACCATACCTTTTGAGTAAGTATAAAAAACGTTTTATTTATTTACCATATCTCCACTTTACTTATATTTTTATTTGTTTACACCCTTGTATGTATATAAGGTGACTTATGGAGTTAATATAAAAATGTTTTATTTATTTACCATACTTCTCATTTATTTATATTTTTATTAATCTACGATACCTCTTTTATAAATATGGTATTTGGGCCATAGGATTCACTTAAATAAAAACCTATTCTTGAAAATGGGCGAATGGATTCACTTAAATAAAACCTATTCTTGAAAATGGGCGAATGGAAGGTTGTAACTCCTAATTTCAAGGGCTAAATTTACCTTTTTTACCCTCTCCCTTAAAATAAGGTGGGCTATTTGAGGTGATTTGTAAAAATGTACTATGATACAAAATATTCGCCCACTAAAAATTTAAAACCCCTTAATTTCGCCAAAGAGCGAACATTTGCCCCTAAAATTTTCTATGATAGTGGAAATAATAAAATAATATTAGATTACATCATCAAATTTTAGAGGGCAAAAAGACAAAACTATTTTTGCAACTAGTATTTTCAACTTATCTCCGTATGGGTTTACTTAAATTTCGAGAAGAAACACTCATTGGACGCATAATTTGAATCCTCATCCAAGGAGTATCCATATTTCATACTTTCGATGGACCTTGCTACACGAAAAATGAGAAATACAAGAAAAATGTGATTGCAATCATTTTTTTTCATGTATTTCTCATTTTACGTGTAGCAGGGTCCATCAAAATTATGCAACATGGGTACCCTTTGGATGAGGAATTAAATTTTTCATCTAACGAGTACTCCCTCTCGAAATTTTAGTAGAAACATAGGGAGATAAGTTGAAAAAATAGTTTTATTATTTTATTATTTTTTAATCTTTTTTACTTTTTTACTCCAAAAATGGTGAATCATCCCCCATGGTTGACATCATCATCTTGAATCCTATTGGTTCTTATAAAGTTTATTTTGGTTGTACATTTTTCTTAGGAAGCCCATTTTAGACCTCAAAACCCCCCTAATGCTAGAGGGTTTTTCTTCGTGGACACCCAATTGTGAAATATATTTATGTTGAAAAGGTTTCTTCATTGTTCAATTTGATACACATAAAAATGTAGATTTTGTTTCAAGTGAAGGACCATGTTTTTGGGGTAGAGAAAGGCTATCCATTACTTCATGCTTCTAGGAGGCTACTAATATTAGTGTAACAACCATGCCTGTATGTGTGAAACTTCCTAATCTCCATGTCACTCTTTAATGCCATAAGGTCCTAGACGACATTGAAAATAAGCTTGGGAAATTAAAAAAGATGGATATATAAAGAATAGATAAAGTCACTTCTCCTTTTCTCAGAATATGTGTATAGATAAACCTCAACAAAGGTCTATCTGACTTAGTTGAATCAAAATTTCTTTCAATGAACCCAAGTATTATATTTTGAGAACACATTCATGTTTCCAAATAGCTCACTGCAAAGCACTTGCCTTCATGAAAAAAAGAATAAAAAAAAAGGATACATGTTCATAAGACAAAAAGGATGGTACGTATTAGAACGTCATCTCTTAGATGAAGAAAAAGAGACCATGGAGAGCCAACAAACCCAAGAAGTTGTGGTTGTACATGTATAAAAAAATAGCCAAACAAAAGGGTGAGTAGAGGCTCCCTCTAAAAACATTTCCCATATTCAGAAGGGATTGACACAATTGAGATCTAGGAAGCTGATGCGATGAGTTCAGACTCGGAAAAAGAAACCCCACCAAACACAACACTAAGGGAATTGGTCATCGTTCTTGTTGAATCAAATTTGGAAGGATGTTATAAACAACAACAAAAAAAATGAGAATTTAAGTGATTGTTTAGTCATTTTTTCTCTTTTTCGTTGTTTTGAGAGGAGTATCTTCTCAATGCGTTCAACATACACAAAATGCAATTTTTTTCTTTCTTTTAAGTTGAACAAAATTACATTTTATTCAAGAAAAACTTTAAGTGATAATAAAATAATAAATATCTATATATGCATATATATGACATGAAATTAAATGATTAAAAAATAAGATGCTAAGAAATTTGAATAAATGTGAGTTTTAAATAATTTATCTAACTAACAAACAAAATGACAATTTTTTGGAATTATTTTAGCCATTTTTTTTCAAAATCCAATAGAAATATTTAAGAATAATAACTTTAACATATTTAATTAGGAAAGTTCAATTGCCCATAGTGCAAAATTTTGTCACCTGATTTTAGAGTAAAAACCATATTATGTATTAATCAAACGACACTTGTTAAAACAAATCTAAGCTAATAAAAGTTCCTTAATATTCATAATTTCTCAATAACATTTTCTTTATTTTCTGAATTTAGTCTTTTGTATCCATATTCCAATTGTTGAGCTATCGGTTGGGTGAAAAACACATAGAGAGATCAATGTAGAAACCAGTAATATCTTTAATGGTTATTTGTTAATATATTTGGCTTGATCTAAATATTCGACTTAAAATGCTTATGAGGATTTAATAACTATTTTGGTTCCTATTTAGTTATATTCTAATCTAATTCATTAACCTTATAAATTAAAAATATTATTAAATTAATCTAATTTTTGTATTTTAATCTAAAAATTTTAACTTAATCTAATCTTAATATGTGGCCCAAATCCCTTTAGCATTTTAAAATTAATTTTGATATTATTAAACCAATTTAATTCTCGCTTTTATCTTAATTTTTTTCGTGATCTAAAATCTTAATTTTTTACCGAGTCCCCTCTAACATTCTTTTTCAAAAACTAGTTATATATAAACGTTCAAGATATTATAATCTCTAATTTGACCTTTATTTAATCAATTAATTTGATTTTTATTTTAATTTATTAAATAGTTATTTTTTTAAATCAAAATTTTTAAATCAAAATTTCTAAATATAAATTAGAATTGCAACTTTTTTTAACCAAAATTTCAATTAAATTTTAAAATAGCTTTGTTTTTCCATTTAAAAATAACATTTTAATGATTAAACAAAACAAAAACAAATGATGTAAGTACCCCCATCCTAATTTCAGCGAAACCCTAATGGAATCTTGGATCCAACTTAACAACCACACGAAGGAATTATAATTCCATTATTTTCAAATATCCCATTTCCAGCTCAGAATTTTGTAGCAACTTTACCTTTGCATGCCTCTAGAAACAATATATTGATCTTAGCTCCCATTTATTTTTGAGAAACTCTTCGTGTCAAGAAAGGAGTAGCCAACAGGTGGAAGTTAGAAATTATGAAAAAGGCTAGTACATTGGAGATTTTCCTTTTCCAACAAGTTTCAAGGAGACACACAGACAGCCCAACAGTGGTCGTCCTGCATAAAGGGATGTATGTTATTTATTACTTGGAAAAGGCTAGTAGAGTAGAGGACATGACCTAATTGAAAAAAATATGAACAAAAGAAAATCCACTGGAGATCATAGTGATGGGTTCCAACCAACAATCTCAACTCTGCGTTGCAACAACTATTGCTCATATCACCATCTTAAGATTAAGTAATCTAGGAAATTCTTGTTAAACAAAAGCTCGAGGGAGCAGAGGGAATCACAATAGAAGAGCTTGTACAAGTGTAATGGGGGCACAAGAATTTAAGACTTCAATAATATTATCATATCTCACAAAAATTAAAATGGGGTAGTTTGTAGCCCACAATTCTTGTCAGAGACCGTATTGTCGAGGTATGTGTAGCAGGGATGGATAAATGCCAAACAAATTTATGTGTTCCATGTTAAAAGGCAATGTTTGAATTAATAAAAAACATTCGCTCATCAGCTCTACGATAGAGAGTTTGAACCAGGAGAGTCTGGCTCTACAGAACATTCTACATTGTCCATGTACATCACACATTATATAGTAATCATAGATTTAGGGAAGTTAGAATCATAACCTAAGAAATAGAAACTAATTCCTATCCTAAGGTCTTGTGAACCAACTCTCACTATTATAGGATATTCTCCATTATCTCTAACACTCCTCTTAATGGAGAAGGGGTTCACCAATATTCCTAACATCTCCATAAACATTTGAAACTTAATTTTTCCAAGAGGCTTAGTGAAAATGTCTGCAACATTATCACATGTATTAAAATATACAAGATGGACTTCTTTTGATTGTACTTTCTCCCTGACCAAGTAGAATTGTGTGTCAATGTGTTTAGTGTTCTTGTGAAACACCAGATTATTAGCAAGTTTGATTGAAGTTTGATTGTCACATCTGATTGTTGTTGCATCTTTTTGTTCTTCCCCAAAATCCTAGAGAAGTCTCCGTAACCAAACTACCTCACATGTCACTGCACACAAAGCTTGATACTCTACTTCCGCTGAAGACAAGGAAACCGTGTTTTGTTTCTTACTGCTCCATGTAATCACCGTAGATCCAATACTAAATGCATAGCCTATTATGGATCTGCGGTCATCTACATTTCCAGCCCAATCTGAATCTATAAATCATGTCAATCTAACATTAGAAGAATCAGTATAAATAATACCATAGTCTACAGTACCTTGTAGATACCTCAAAACACATTTTACTGCATTCCAATGACTCCCAAGGGGCTTGGCAATGTATTAACTTAGCACACTAACTACATAAGGCACATCTAGTATAGTAGTGGTTAGGTATATTAAGCTCCCAATTAGTTGTCTGTAAAGTGTCGCATCCGCCTCTTTAGAGCCATCCTCATTCTGAAGTTTGATGTTCTGTTGTAGTGGTACTGCTGCAACCTTACACTCATCCATGCTAAATATTTCCAATAGATCTTTGACATACTTACCCTAGGACATAAAAGTTTGTCCTCAATATCTCCAAATCTCAAGACCCAAACAATATCTTAACTCACCAATGTCTTTCATTTCAAACACCTGTGACATTTGTTGCTTGATTTCTTTGATTAGAGCAATAGCATCACCTGTAATAATTAGATCATCTACATACAAATAAATCAACACTATGTGCTCCTGTTCGTCTTTCACAATATATAGATTAGGGTTTTTTTTACTTCTCTTGTATCCTAGTTGCAAGGAAAATGAATCAACCTTTTCATACCAAGACCTGGGTGCTTGCTTTAGTCCATAAATAGATTTATTTAGTATACAAACTAAATTTTCTTTCCCTTTTTGGGCAAACCCCTCGGGTTGCTCTAAATAAACCTCCTCTTTCAATTCTCCATTTAAAAATGCAGACTTTACATCTAGTTGGTGAATCATCCAATGTTTCTTAGTAGCTAAAGAAATCAACATTCTGATGGTATTTAGTTTAGATACACAGGCAAAGGTTTCTTCATAGTCAATGCCTTCTTTTTGTGAATACCCCTTTGCTACCAATATAGCTTTTAGTTTATCAATGGTTCCATCTGCATTAATCTTTGGTTTATACAACCATTTACAACCTATGGTTTGTTTCCCTCTAGGATGTTCAACCAACTCCCAAGTATTGTTCCTGATTATAGATTCATATTCTTGTTCCATAGATGTTTTCCATTCACTACATTCATTTGCTTCCTTATAACTAGAAGGTTCAAATACATTCATCATACTAGTTATGAATGAATTTTCCCTATATCTTTTCGGCAACTGAGATATCCTACACGATCTCCTGAGTGGTGGGGTAGCTTCAAACCTTATATGATCATCATTTTTTAGACTTGGCTTGATAGCTACACCATATTCTTTTCCTTCCTTCTTTTGTTGTTGTTGCATCTGCTGCTGCTCATTTCCATCACCTGATTCATCACTTCCTTCTTCCATCAAGAACAGAATATCCCATTCCTCATTGTGCTTATCATATTTTTCAAGATCCTACTCATGGAATATGGCATCTCTACTAACAAAAATCTTGTGAATGGAGGGATTAAATGATCTATAAGCTTTATATTATGAACAATACCCTATAAAGGTACATTTGATGGATTTTAAATCTAGTTTTCTTCTATCTTCCTTTGGAATATGGTCAAATGCTTTAGACCCAAACAATTTTAAATGTTTTACTGCAGGTTTAAATCCATATAATGCTTCATAGGGAGTTTTAAACTCAAGACTCTTTTTACGACTCCTATTTTTCAAATAAACTGCAGTATTCAATGCTTTAGCCCAAAAACCATTCGAAAGATCCTTACCTGTCAACATGCTCCTAGCACATTCCACCATTGTTTTGTTCTTTCTTTCTGTTACTCCATTCTGCTAAGGAATATGGGGCACTGTGAATTGCTGTAATATCCCATGGTCTTTACAATACTTGATAAGCTCATCCTTCCTGTATTCTCCCCCTTGATCAGAACGAAGAATTTTAATATGCTTCCCTATTTGCTTTTCAATCATGTTTCTGAAATACTTAAAGTATTCAAATGTGAGACTTTTCTTACTCAAAAAAATTACCCAAGAAAACTTTGTGCAGTCATCAATAAACAATAAAAAATATAGTGCACCTCCTAATGACCTTGTTTGCTTTGGTCCACAAAGATCTGTGTCCACTAATTCAAGTATGTATCTCTATTTCTTCTCTACTCGAACAAGGAATTTCTCTATGCATATTTCCTAATGTACAAGCATCACAATCATTATGCACTTGTTTTAACATAGGAAGATCTCTCACCATTTCCTTTTTCTGAAGTAACAACAAATCATTATAGCTGATATGACCAAATCTCTCATGCCACAACTCTTTTGTAGTTAAACTCGTTGTTGTCAAAGCTTGAACTGGTGCTGGTCTTACATCCAATTTGTATGGACCTCCTGTTCGAATTCCTGTAGAAATAGTCTTCATGCCATATAACATATCTTTAATATAATTGTTAGATTTAAAAAACTCAACTTTCAGATCTTGATCTGTAATCATGGATACAAAAATCAAGTTCTTTGTTACGCCAGGCACATGCATGACACTATGAATTTGTCTTCTAGTACCATTAGGTAAAATGACAGAAATTTTCCCACACCCTTTGATCTGATGACTTCTATCATCACCTAGGTAGATTTGTGCTCCATCGTTCATTTCTTTAAAATCTTTGAACCATTACTTATTCCCCATCATATCTGTTGAATCTCCTGAATCTACATACCAACTATCTGCATCAACATTCTCATCAAAGTCTGCCATGAACAATCTGAAGTTCTACTCATGATTATCATTTGCGAGTTGACCTACATGTCATTTCTTCTTCTGCTATTGTTCATGATATTTCTTCTTCCTACACTCCTTAGATATATGACCAAGTTTTCCATAATAAACACATTTAATTTTAGAGTTGTTTCTATTCGGATGCATACCTTGAGTCTGATTTGGTATTTTATGTGAGTTTCCTCCTTTTTTCTATTGTGGATTTCCTCTTCCTTTGAAGAAGTTCTTTTGGCCATCAACAC
The DNA here is from genome assembly GCA_000404065.3 of Pinus taeda. Classification (NCBI taxonomy): domain Eukaryota; kingdom Viridiplantae; phylum Streptophyta; class Pinopsida; order Pinales; family Pinaceae; genus Pinus; species Pinus taeda. The sequence continues at coordinate 146,021 of APFE031497395.1, forward strand.
AAGATCTGTACCCTAAGGCTTCAGATTCAATCTTCTTTATTCTTCTTGCATTACTATTCCTGTTAGTTCTTCAAACTTTGGTATTTTCTCCCTCGCATTTATCTTAGTGATGAACATTTGGTAGCCATTGGTCACACCATTCATGGTAATTGTTACTAGGTATGTATCAGCAACTGTTTCACCATTGTTTGCCAATTGTTTCTTTAAATCTTTGATCCTTGCTATGAAGGAAGCAACTGTTTCATTTTCCTCCATCTTCAGGGATAAGATCTTACTCTTCAGGAACAAAAGACGATTTGCATTCTTGATCTCATACGAATCCTTCAATATTCCCCAAATTTCACTTGATGATTTACATTCTCTGATATCTAGTATGATGCAATCTTTCACTGACATCTTCAGCAACATCCTTGCTTTACCTTCTCACTTCTCCCAATTTGGAATCGATGTTGATCCAGCTATTGGCTTTTTCTCATCCCCATTTGCAATCGTCCAAGAACTCTATACTTCTAGTAGAGTCTTCATCTTGCATTTCCAATTCACATAATTAGAGCCATCAAGCTTGTTATGCTCATTCAAGTATGCCTCAATAATTTTATTATTCATCTTGGTGATTAAAAAAAATTGGCAAGTAAAAAGATAGATGTTAAATCTACCCCAGATCTATGTCAAAGACAGAAATCACTGATCTCCGCGAGTCTGATTTCTGGTATTTTCAACAACCTGTAGCACTAGTTGATCCCTTGCAATCTGCGCACCTTCTCAATACAGCCTCCAGGAAAGTATCCACCACAATGTGTGTACTCCATGGCACTCTTGTTAGGAACCACATATAGGGTCATTGCAGCCTTCTCTTGGTAGACCTCGGCCTCCACGCAGCCTTCTCTTGGTAGCCACCGCCAAGACGTAGCCCCTTTTTTTTTTGCTCAGTCAACACGATTAGCCAACATAGATTCATGACGGTCGGCACAATTGTGCAACACATATTCACGACAGTTGACAAAATAAAAATACGCGTAACTCTAACAATGGGATCGACACAATTTTTCACCCAAACCACACGATGATTTTGCCTTAGGCATGCCGAGCAAATCCTTCATTCAATGAACACGTTTCTGAGCCCTATCCCTCTAATACCAAGTTAAAAAGTGATGTTTGAATTGATAAAACACATTTGTTGGTCAGCTCTATGACAGAGTGTCTGAACTAGGAGAGTCTGGCTCTGAAGAATGTTGTACATTGTCCATGTACATCACACATTATATAGTAATCATAGATTTAGGGAAGTTAGAACTATAACCTAAGAAATAGAAACTAATTCCTATCTTGAGGTCTCGTGAATCAACTCTCACTATTCTAGGATATTCTCCATTATCTCTAAGACTTGGGACACGCATTGTTGGTTACGTAGTGTGGTGTTGCAATCAAAACAAAATGAAAATATGATTATTTTGGTCATGGGTTGTCTATGCATCATTATGGAATGGTTACCAAAATGGACGAATTGAAGCGGGCCAATAATTATTGATGCCACAAATCAGTAGCCCTGACCCTGTACTATACTAAAAGTTTGGTGTCTTCCATGACAATGTGATGAGTGAATGACATCTTATTCACTTCCAATTAGCGGTTTGTAGCTTAGTCAACAAATCTAGCAAGATATCTCTCGTATATTTGTAGAAATGTCATGGTTCAATGAAATTTTCCCTGAGCTGATCAAGGAAATGTGCAAGGTAATTGAAGTTTCCTTTCTAATGAGGAAATTTGAGATCTTGTTTCAAGCACACCTAAAGTATTCTCAGAGTTTTGAATTGCTTGTAAGTATGTCCTCTTTCTAGCAAAATATGTTGTGATTATCATTATATTAGCAGCGGTCATTAAATTAAATTATGAGTAACTATTGGTAGATTTATGTAGGCATTGGTATCAATCATAGTAAGGATGAATATATTTATTCACAATGTATCTCATATCAGTAAAATTTTAAAATAATATCATAAATATTAATTAAATTCTAACTATATTTTAAAGTATTATTTAATATTATTTTTTATATTTAAAATATAATAAAGTAATAACAAGAAATAAAATTAGTTGCCATAAGATGAAAATCCAATCTAATTGGTGACTTTTCTTTAATTAGATGACAAGCATAATAGACATAACTATTTCTAGGATAAATAAATGTTAATTCTCTATCTCTCACTATTCTTATAATCATTGATATTTAAAGGAAAATTATTCAACATTTTTTTTATATCAATATTTGTACTTTTATGTTTATTGAATTTTATTTATTTTTATCATGTGCAATACATCACCCTATCTCGGAGGGGAATTGAACTGGTGACTTCACAATAAAGCTGGACAATTGAATTGGTGACTTCACATCAAAGAGCACTATAACAAGGCACCCATCACCTCTATCCAAGACCCTATGCACAAAAAAATATTTTAAACTATAGTTAAATTATGTTAAAATATTTTTAATATTATTAATTATAATTATTTATGCCTAGAGCACTCTCCAGCTTAGTGTGATAGAGATGTCATTTTGTTTTTATGCATTTTACATTTCTAGTTTTATTCTTATATAATTAATTTATTTTATGTAAATAAAAATTCTCATAACAAAAATACATTTATTTATTATTGTCCTCCAACATGACAATGTCTTTATTTGGGTAAGGAATTCCATTGCATCTTTGATTTTCTTTTTCCTTCATCAATTTGTTAATTCCATGATTAATACATTTGTGTTATTATCCTCTAACATTAGAGTGTCTTCATTGGGTATGGGCTTCCATTCTATCTTTGATTTTATTTCTCATTCATCAAGTTGTTAATTCTATGATTTTCCTCTTCCTTGATCAAGTTGCTTTGTGTTCGTGTCATCTTTTTCCTTCATCAAGTTGTTAACCTATGGATTTTGTCTTCCTTGATCAAGTCATTCTTCATTCGTGCCAGGAAGTGTAGGTTCCTCTCTTGCGTTAGGAAGTATAGGTTCCTCTCTTGCGTCAAGAAGTGTAGGTTCCTGTCTTCTTCATAAATCACAGTAAAGTGCATTTAGGATTTGTATGATACCTCTATTTATTTTCTCCCTCCCACATGAGTGTGTCTTTATTTAGGTATTGGCTTCCACTGCACTTTCTATTTTCATATAGATTCCTCTCTGGTAAATCAAGTAGAGCCCATATCTTGCCTCTAGGGAAATTTTTGTTCTCCTTGGTTAGTTCTTTTCTTTTAGCCTTCATTGATGAAGTTGTTAGTTCTTTCTTTGGGTCATTCCTCTCTCCCTCATAATTTAGGGGTCTGTGCATCAAGGGCATAAAAGTGTGTCTTTATTCCACAAACAAGGATTTTGAAGTTATTATTCTTTTGTTTTCGATTTCCTTAGTGTCTGATGTAATTTAATATATATATATATATAATATATATATATATTATATATATATATATATATATATATTATTATATATATATATATATATATATATATATATATATATATAGATATATATATATATATATTATATATATATATATATTATTATTTATTCATTTTTTTAGTTATATTTAAAATAATTATAATTATCAAATCAAAATATCTTCACCAAAATTATTTATACAAAAAAAATTAGAGTTAAAAAAAATCCAAAAACATATGTTAGTTAGAACGTTGCATCTAAATATTCCCATGCTATAGAATATATTAACACCTATAATGACCTAGAGTGGAATATTAATGGAAACTTACTATGAGACTCTCTATTTATTTGTTGATCGGAAAAAATAAAAGACTTGTGACAGAAAAGATGTAATTATTTATTTTTCAGAAATGAAAAGCCAATAAACTATTTATTTTGTTGGTATATTAACCATTTCATGGATGTGTTAAATTTTCTTAGGGCTATATTGTTATTTGCTTTGATAATTATATTTCAATATTTACATATTAAATTCACCAAAAAACATCATAATATTATTTACATTTATTTCATTATTCAACAACATATGTAATTATATAGAAAGCACAATAGCGTCATTAATGTAGCAAAACATAAATGTACCATAGAAGAAAATCATTCACACATAAAGACACCAGGATTGGTCAGAGACGAGGGAAAAATCCACTAGAGAGAAAACCGTTTCAAATTCTTCTTCTTGTTGGATTATCATTGAATGATTCAAAAAACGAGAGTAAAATGATCCATATCTTGAACCATAATCCTATCTAGCAAAAACAACATCCAAGAGGATGATCCAAACAAAAGTACTGATCAAATATCAATTCACTAGACTGTAATCAACTTCAATCATATGCATTCAACTATGAAAAATGAGAAAAAAACCCTACTTTCTAACCATAAAGAAGATGTGATGTGCATGTAGTTGAAAGGATTCAACTGCATGGATGAGTTGGCCTAGTTGTGATTGCAGCCAAATTTCACCGCAACAAGCATGAAGCTGAGGCTCAAAAACCCTAAAACAAAAATGTGAACTTTGGACGCTACAATTTTAACTTCATGCAAACCGATTCTTCATGGACTTGCCTCAAACCTATGCGAGCCAAAACGAAAGAACAGAATATAGTAACACTTCATGATGATGTTCAAATAAGGGTCACTTGAATTGTATTTATAACGATCCATCGGTGTCCAATTTCTATTTTGGGTCTACCCGTCCTTTTTCGCACATGTGGACTTTAATTCAAAAATACACTTTCCCTTGTCCAAATTGAGCACTTCAATAGTCAAAATTGGTCCTCTTGAAAAGATAAATCCAAACCCATGATTGGAATTTGTCACTTAGATGTCAAATTAACACTCCCTCTCAACTATGGAGAAATTCCAATTGCATCACGTAATCATCTCAAGTATGTTCTCATCAAATCATGTATTATCTGAAGTATCTCATCATCAAATATTGTCATTGTTGATCTCGGATCATCTCTTCATATCATATATTATTTCTTGATTATACCTACTCATATGTTGAATATTTTCAAATATAAAAGAAAAATAATTTGACTCAAAGGTGAGTCCAAGCTACCACCCTCTATTCATCGAGGAGCCATTGCTACCACCTAAAATTGTTTTCGAGCGGGGAGCTCAATGTTATAACCAGGGAAAAATCATAAAGCTTAATATCAATGAGTACATATCAACCTGAAACCACATCGTGGAGCTCAATATCAACCCGAAATCTAATTAAAATGAGGAAGGTCCTATGGGATACTCTCACCTTAAGACATCTCATAGGGGAGTAAACATATTCTATCTCAAGCAATATGAATCATAACATAGAGGAGAAAATATATTCCACCATATATCAATCAACAATATCTCATCCATCCTATTTCCCACTAGCCATCCCAACAATTAACCTCAATAGTCATGTCGTAACACTTGCATCATAATTATCTCGGGTTGTACACCTCCAAGCACTCTCTCAACCTATTAGCCATGTGGGGAGAGATATTCCCAACAAGCCCAACTTGTGGGTATGATGCCAACTAGGATATACTCTCCATAGACCAGGATAGGAGAGAAACACGTTTGACAATATGGGTAAGAAATAGGGATGATGCCTTATTTTCCAAAGATCCCTCAATTCCAAGAGCTCTCCATCTCATTTACTTACACTAGGAGTTCAGACGGGGGGAAAGAGTTCGCTCAGTTCCTTGATCAGTCTTGCTTACACTAGGAGTTCGGACAGGGGGGAAGAGTTTGCTCAGTTCCTCGATCAGTCTTGCCTTTTATAGATCACAAACATATCATCATGCTCATATATGGTATCAGCTTAAACAACTCACTTAAGAGTTCAATCATAATGTCTCATTATATGAAGATATATTAGTTCCGACTATATACAAGATTCTATGCTAATTAGATCCTACTCTTTATCATCATAATGTATCACTGTCACATCCAGAACCTGTTTAAAATAACTTTCCATAGATTTTATTCAACCTCCCTCACATCTAGCCATGGTAGGATCATCGTAATTAACCTCAGTTGTTCATAGCGCTACATACTTTTCATCCAAAATATCATGGAAGATATCATACTAATGAAACGACTAGATGTTCTCATCTCATCAATAAGGATCCCAAACAACATAATTACATCCTTGTAGTCACATAACTCACACCAAAAATTGATCATCCCATGGAAATATCTCAAAGTGTGCCTGGCGGTAGCGTAATGTTTATGAAGTGCCTCAATCATGAATTAACTTATATTCTATACTATATATATATATATATATATATGAACATGTGTTAACATGGAACATTAATGCTTCAATTAACTATTGGTTTCCAAGTTAGGTTCAAAAATATATCTTCGTAACTTCTTGAAATTTAATGGGAGTGTCCAAGGATTTGCATTTCCACTTCCCAAAACTCTTCAATAGCTTTACAATGTATATTTGTGCTTCCAAACTTCAAAATTTAGTTCATGATGCCAAGATTCTTTATTTCGAGCTTTAGAGGCCAACTTCCTATTATGTTGATCATCAGAGGCTCATTACCTATCAATAATATATTGTCAGTATGCAAAATCAAAATCAAAGCCATACCTTAGGCTATCTTTGAAGTATAGGTTTGCATTGTCATATCTTCCTACCTTCACTAGGTAACTCTCAATGCATAAATACTAGGCTCAAAAAACTATACAATGTTATCTATAAAAATTACATTGGTCAAACCAATATAATCAACCTCACATAAATAAATATTTTGCAATCAAATCAATTAATTCATCTTATCAAGCCTTATATTCTAGATAAAAACTAATATCAAAACCATAAAAATTTCTACCAATAGCATTGTGAAAACCTCTTCAGACCAAGTGTCAAGAAGGGCTCATATCCAAATACCAAGTTATGACTTCATCTATTTAAATGTGAACAAATTGTTATTGACCATTTTCAAACTTCATCAGACCATCCAAATAATCATAATATGAATTAAATTTCTCATTATACATCAAGGATAATTCATATAAGTCTCATGCATTCAATGTGAGATCACTCCATATTGAATGAAGATTATGTATATTTCAACTCATGTGCCAAATAGAATGATGCCAATATAGAATCTCTATTGAATACCAATATTAGTCATTGAAATTCATTATGCACACATAGCACTATCATTAAGGAAAATCATCCATTTTCATGTCAGAACCTGTCATTTTATCACTATGAATTCAAACAATCCATAAACTAAAACATATCTTTGAACTATCCACATCATGTCAAAACTTGAATATTTCTCATCTATATTAAACCAAGGATCCAAATATCATCAAACCCTTGCAAATGTTATCAAGTATTGTCATATACTAGATTAAATTATCAAATCAAAGTGACATTTTGATATGCATATTTTGGACCCCTGAAAATGCAATTTTAGTCAACACATTCAAACATCCTTGCTCATAGGACTTTCAATTGTCTACTCCATATATGTAGGACTATCATACTCCACGTGTGCTCCTATTTTTTTACACATGGGTTTATTTTTTGTGTCCTATAGGTGCAACTGCACCCAAAAGAATTTTTCTATCCAGTTGGGAAGCTTATAAATGCATTCTTAAGCCTTTCCCCCAACAGTTAGGGCTTATACTAGGAGAAACCTTCTACTCTCAGACTAGAACTTGTCACAGACTAACTAAAATAGACATTTGACTATTCATGTCAAAAAATCTTACTTCAAAAATAAATAATATTCTATACCTTTAATGAAAATGATAATAGGTGTAGGAATCTTATGGAGAGTTTATCCCTCTTAATGACAAGTCACTTCAGTAATCATCATTCGAAACGTCAACCTGTCTATCATAATAATGTCATTCATGAGCATAATTATTAGGTCATCAAATCAAAATATATTGGGTTCTAAGACATGTATTCATCATGGCCATAACATGTTAACATAAACTTCTTAATCATCACATTTGAATATGACATGAAAATTTCATCACGGGTTAGTGTCATATAATTAGGGTAGTTGACAAGCGTATACATAATTACATCAATTCTTTATTATAATATCCAACCATCAAGATATGACATCCAATTTTACCATGTGCCATAATTAATAAGCTTATCTAAACCTAACCAAGGTCAACAAGAAGATCCTAAGTATCAATCATATTATTACACTTTTATCATCAATGTTATCATTCTTATCAAAAGAATTATCAAGTGTATCAAGCTACCATATATAAAAAAAAATGTATCTAGCTTGCTTCAAAAAATTAAGAAATCCATCATGTCTAAAATGTAATTAGCTGTCAATAACTATTGAATCAATCTATCACATTTACCATAAATCAAACTTACTTTCATCATCATATATGAATCATTCATGAAGGTGATATTCCCATCATACCTTAGGGCTTACCTTGCCATCCAATATTGCAGCTAAAACATAACATTGAAACAATACACCATACATGCCTTGTAGTATTCAGATAACTATGCACGTTGACATTGGCAACTGGAGCACTTTGTCAACTTTTAATTAGATGCATCTTTCCTTTTCCAACACTAACTCTTCTCTTCCTACACTAGCGTTCTTTTGTTGCACCTTAGATGATCCTCTTAAAGTATCTGTTGGAAACAATGTTTAATATTGATAGGGGTGAATTAGTATTAAGGTTAATTCAAAATTTTCCACTAGTTTATATTTAACATTCAGATTCTAGAAATTTCCACAAATCTATCTCTCATACAATGTAGAAATTAATATGTAGATTCTAAACTCTTCATGAAATTTTCTAAATGACAAGACTAGAAGCTACTCTATCAGTATAGGAAAGTAAATTCATGATCGATAATGCAAATCATTAACATGCATCAATATTTAACACACATATAGAGAGGTTATCTAGGGAAATCGACTGCTCAAAACCCCTTACTATATGTATTTCATTAATCAAAGAATATGGATGAATATAATATACTTGCTCAAGATTGAGCAAGACCTGCACCTGTAACTTCTATCCTCTTCTTGAATGACTGAACCAGACCAATACTTCATCAATTTTCATGCCCTCTAAGATCCTAATTCTTTGCATTGTTCCCTTGGGAATTAGGTCGCTATTAATTAGGAAATTCCCTCATCCAGATTGCAGAATTTGTCTAGGTCTGTAGGAATTTACAGGGTAAGTTCCTCAGACAGAACACCAAAGGAAACCGCTCACAAACAGATCACAGATCAATACACTAGTATTTTGACGTGGTTAAAACTCTCAAAGAGGGAAATAGTCCATGGCCTGAGCCAACGCGGCCACTTCGGGAAATTTATTAATAAAAGAATGAAAATTTACATAAGCTTCTCTCATGAACGGTTAACCTACAAATGACCCTCCATTCGCTTTAAATAGAATTCATGGACCACTCGGGTGTTAAGCCACAGATCAAGTATCGGTAATACCGAGGAGAGAATGAACCGTCTGATCACTACATATCGTGACCATCGGATTGTAAGTTACAAATGTACATAGTAAAGAAACACACTTTACCTAACTCTATACTAGACCAAGTTATACTTAACTATTCCTATGTGCCGGAATATCCTAACATCCCCCCTTAAGAACAACTTGGGATAGGATTGAAGGATTTACAAATATGACACAATAGGAGAAGGACGGAGGCACTAGAGCCTATCCCCCCTTAGTGACAACTTCCTGAACTCCAGCTATAAATCTAAGTTTAGTGAACTTCGCCTCTGTGAGAGCCTTTGTAAAGATGTCTGCAACTTGATCATCTGTTGAA
>APFE031497398.1:0-58669 GCA_000404065.3 Pinus taeda
GGTCGACCTGTATCTGCGCACTCCATTGGGGATTCAAGCGCTCTGTTCATCTTTAAACCCCACTGGAGGAAGTGCTCCTGTCCTTCAAAGCTTGTCACGCTTAGTTCTGATCTTTGATGGTGGAAAGAGATCAGGCACTTCACAGTCTAGACATCCACCTGGCGACTCCACTTCAATTTCAATCAAAGGCTCCACTGAGGAACGAACCAAATGTTACAGCCAAGTGCCCCATGTATTAACAACAAGAGAGAATGACCGAATCCTAGGAGGAACTTCCTTTAGAGGAAGCTTTAGAAAAATGCAGAGAAAGTTTACCAGAGTTTGAGCTTAATGAAGAATTTTTCAGAGCGGTATTGTCAAAAATACGAGGCGGCCGGAATAAAATTTTCCTTGAGTTTGTTGTGGAAAAATATGAGAGTGAAATTGAACTCTTGGCAGCTCAAAGTCAGTCTTACGATTTCCGCAACCCTCAGGAGTTTTACCATAATCTTCCTCCTCCAGTTCGCAAGGAAATAGTGTTGTCTCCTGAATTACAGTTTGAGTATGATCTGGGTTCCAAGGGAAAGACAGAAGGATCATCGGCTAGGGTCATTACCGAAGATGTAGCTGCTCCTTTCGACCCAAAGAACCCGGAATCATGCCAAAGCCTCCATTCCCCTATTTAGGAGGGAACACTGTTGCCTGAGGACCTGCAGATTCTGTGTGATCTGGGTTCCAAGGGAAAGATAGAAGGATCATCTGCTAGGCTCATTACCGAAGATGCAGTTGCTCCTTCCGACCCAAAGGATCCTGAGTCATGCCGAAGTCTCTTGTCCTCAACTCAGGAGAAGATGTTGCTACCTGCTGATTCACAAACTCTGCACGATTCTATTGACAAGACAGAATAGTCGACTGCCAGGCTTACCACCGAGGACGCAGCCGCCCCGTCTGTCCAAGAAGAAGCAGAAGAAGTTCTCTCACAGGGTAAGTTCATCGATCCAATCACAGATTACATGGAACTTTGGCTTAACAAAATTTTGTTAACATGTTTTCTCAGTGAAGACCGTATGCTTCAGCAGCAAATGATAGAGGCCACAATTTTGGTTATAAAAGCATATGCCCGAATGATGCTTTTACGTTCAGAAACAATCAGTCAGCAAGTTCATCTCGTTTCACAGTTGCTTAAATGGTTGCACTGGTTATTTGATTTCACCTAACGGAAAAGTAACTGCTGGTTAGGGTAGGTAGGTAGAAGGAATAAAGCGGCCGAAGAAAATAAGTTTTGCAGAGGACAGCAAGAAACTAAAAACCAAGGCGTTCTGGCCTACTGTTCTTGACTCCTCACAAGGAGAAGCCATCCCCAAGTGGAGCCACTGTTAGCTTCCTGCTGCAGCAGGTATTCATTTTTCATGATTGGCATTTCATAGGCCAAATATGCCGTACTTTGCTTGCTGCAATGCTCCATATTTGCTCAAACAGTCTCCAAAAGAAGAAGGCTACTTCAAGTTCATTCAATTGCCTTCAAATTTTTTAAAGTTATCCCGGTATCGCTATGTTAGTTAAAGGGAGGTCCAAACAGTTTAATATTGGTCTCCCTAGGTTTAAATTTCCTGTTTTAGAATATAGAGATTGTAAATCTGTCCAAACAGTTTAATCTTTGCAGATTCTTAGATAGGTAGAGAAGCACACGAGCCCAACAGCTTAACCTGGGCTACGGAAGAAATAAGGGTAGTATGTTGATAGGAAAGCATCAAAAGAAAAATGAATGATGGGTTTGCAAGTCTAAGTGCACCCCCAAATAAAGGAAGAAAAAATGCTAGGCATGTAGGCTGGGTAGGTAGTTCTGAGGCTGTTGAATTGCTGACCAGTTCTAGGTTTTCAGGTATCATATCATGCAGAACATAATCAACAAGGCTCTGTAAGCATAAACGCTCAAAAGAGGTATAACTGACTCCCCTTCTCTGTCTCCCCCAATCATTAACTAACATCTCAAAAACAGGTCAAGATCTGCTTGACACCTCTTAAGTTCATCATCTCCATAACACTGGCTTGAGTAAAGATCTTCTTTACTCAAAGTTGTTCCATATTTTCTCCCAAAGTATGGTCCTATCCCCTTGTAGCAGCCTAAGCTCTCCCGAACTTAACGCTTTCTTACCATCTCCATATTAACCACTAACATTATTATTTAGCTCCTTATTCTTCCCATCCCCTTATTAATATTAAGTAAAAATCCCCTTATGTAATATCCCTCCCCCTAGTTGAAAAATAACCATAAGAACTCCCGGGAATTGTTCAGTTTATCAGAAACTAAGCAATAACCCTTGACCTCCAAAACCACCTCCCAGATACTATGGAATCCTTCCAAAGTATAAAATCTCATCGAGGTAATCGGACCCCTTCCGAAACCTCAAGTGCCCTTCACACCCACTTACTTGCTCTTTTCTCCTTAAACCCATTTCGCATCGCTCCTTCGCACTCTCATATTCGTGCAAATCATCCCCCGTCTGTTCCCCGCCGATGCGATATTGCGATATCAGCAATCGGCGATCAGAAACGCCGAGTGTCCAATCCATTCACCTCTCCATCTCCGCCGATGTGATATCGCGATATCGCCGATCAGCAGTCGTAAGCGCCAAGTCTCCAAACCAATTCCCCCCTCGTTCCCCGCCGATGCGATATCGCATCAGAGTTTCTTCACGTCGCTCTGTACCAGGGACGCACAGCTGACATCATCCGTGGTACAGCTGACGCCATGCTTACGTCAGCAGCCAGAATAGCCGAAAAAGTTTCGCGCAGGGAAAAAAATCGCACTTCGGAGTTCCAAATCAAGAAATGGAGGCAGTTCCAATGCGCGATTAGCGCTTCGGGAAATAGGCCATTTCGAGGAATCTTCAGGGAATATTATGATTGCTAAGCCTATTGCATGCCGAAAGAGCCCAAAAATTTCCTGATCGTGCTAAAGGATCCGATTTAAAGACAACAGCAGATCAATCACAGAGTTTATAATGTATCAGATCAAATCAGCAGGCATCAAGCATGTCAAAGAGTATCAGTCGATGGTGGAAGCCATCAATGTAGCGGCAAAGTGTATCAGAGAATATCTTGAGCAGCGGCCCGAAGAAAGAAAAAATTGAATATCTTCCAGCAGATTCATAGAAAGAGAGCGGAACTACCTGAAGCTCTCAAATCATAATTATTGCACATTTAATTCACACCAAAGCCGAACTGCAGCCTGAAGCACAATCACTCAAGCAGCACCCCATCTGGTACCCAAGGGCCACCTCATCACTTGTTCCGATCCAGCTGGCCCCAGCGTAGCCAAAAATATTTACCTACATTTAATTCCAGCAGCATTTAGATTTTGGAAGAGTTCTAAGCAGACCTGTCAAGGTCATTTGTAATGATGTATTTCCAATATTTTGTTTATAAATACCACCCTAAGAAATGTTGTGAGGGGTTGGTTGGTTGGTAGTAGTTGTTGGTCAGTCTTCTTTCCAGCATTTTCTCTGAGCATAGACTCGCACTGTAACTGTCATAATTTCCATAATCAAAGATTGTTGAAAGCATGGATTGCGAAACTACTTGATGTTTTCTCTTGGCCAAGGAATGATCATGGAATTCCTGTGCTTCTACATGATCCAATAAGTGTTCCTCTCCTCTGTTTAATTTTTATGTTTTCTTACCACCTTTCTGCCTTTCTAAATTGTAGGAAAAAAGAATAGCTTGAGATTTGTTTCATTACACCTTAATTTCAATTTCTGTGTTTTTCAATGTTTTCTTCATAAACAGTTATGAGCTTGTATTCTTAAATGATCTGGTTTACGTTGTTTCTTTCACATATGAGTGCATGTCTTAGGAATTCTTAACTGCTCCGGGATCCCACTCATCCATTTCTCCTCTTCGTCAGCATGATGAAGTGATTCTCCTTTGCCTTTCATCCCTGATGTCCACTCCGTACTTTCAGCAGACCAAGTATTGTATCCTATGTGGCTATCCCGCTCCGTATCCCCTTGTGACCAAGAAAACGCTCGCAAGCCTCAATCTGTGACTCCATGCCCAATGGTTCGAAACTCATCACACCTTACTGTGCCTCTTTGTTCGAGAATCCTACCTTCTTTCCAATCACGATCAACACTCCCTTGAAGTCAAAAAGCTAGCCTAAAATCATCAACTAAGGTTGAATCAAAAGGAGAGAGCCCTCTCCGATTGCAAGTGGGCTAGAACCTGCAATCAAAAGATTGGTTTGTGGTTACCTCGGCCGTATCGCTATTAGAAGCCTAGGGACATCCTCAGTGATAACAATCACCTTAGTTTTTATTATTGTAGAATACTACTACTACAATGAATAGTCAATAATGCCAATAAACATATCACATTATTTTTTTATGAATGACGCTAATTCTCTAATATTAAGTGATTTTAAGGTAATTTTTAGGCATATTTTACATTTCAGTAGATCAATTCATCTTTCTTTGAAAAAAAAATTTGAAGCAAAAAGAATTAAAATCAAAACAACATAGGGTTCTGAATGTGGCAATATAATTGAGTCATGAGAAATGACAATAGAAGATGATAGTAAGAGAGGTGATAATTCTTTGATTTTAGTTCAAAATCAAGTTTGGTTAAACTTTCGAATATCAGAAATTGAATTTAAGCACCTATGCTACTTAGATTATCCCACCTACCAATTCTAAGCATGAAAGTTTTCCATTCATCCTTAATAAGTTGTTCTTTTGATCCATGTAATGAACTATGACTTCTTGCAACCTGGTTCAATCATCTCTATAATTATTTTATGGAATATGAATTACCTTTTTAAGACTGTCTGTCAATATTAATTAGAAAAAAATAAAAATAAATTATGGGAATGTAGCAAGATGGAATCTCATCGTATCAACCATCGAACTCCAAGCCTTTAGCATAAAAATCTATTCGGGTAAGAATTGTTCTACAAAATTTAGTTTTCAAGGACTCACTTAGAATTATATTGTGTGCATGAAACATTTTATATGGAACTAAACTTCAAACAAGTTGTGGTGTTTGGGGAAGTTAGACTTTCAGGTACCTTCTTCCTAACCTCAACTCCAATAGAACACAAGCCTTTACCCTATAGTAAAATTAGATATTGAATGGTCCATTATACTCCCAAATATTCTTAGTTGTTATTAAATGATACATTACTATTTCCTCCTGTTAAATTCCACACTAGTTTGAAAGGGGCATCTTCTCTGATAACCTTTCTTATCTCTTGAAGATAAGGCATGCATTGGAAGATTCATTCAATATATGGAGCATCCTTCCGTGGGATATCCATCTCTTTTGTAAGGGTTGAGCCCTTCACTTGTTTTTTCTCTATTACCACTTCCCAATTAATTTTACTTTGTTTCCGATAGGATTCCTAGAGATCTGAAAGCTCCCAAAGCCTTCTTTAAATGGATCTCCTAGATTTGCAAGGCTCTCTCCTAGCAATGGAGATGATTTCATGCATAGATAGTGGGATTTTTTATTACTCAACTCCATCCTACTTTTATAAGGACAATGTTTAGCTTTTGTTTACAGATTTTGTCCAAGGCAAATTGTGCCATTAACAAAGAGTTGATGAGAGATATACATGATCTTGAAAATGAGTAAACTCTTAACTTATGTAAATTAGAGTAAAGATGTAAACTTATGTGAGTCTCCTCTAGAGGGTTGTAATTGAAGTCTCCCCTAGTGGTTTGCACCTAAGGACCAAAATGCCAAATCTCATTCAAAGATCTTGTGTATCTAGAAATGATGATTTTTATTTTAATATGAGATTTTTTTTTCTAAATTTTTCATTTCTTGAGAAAATTGATCAATAAAGAATCGCTTGGCGCAAAGAACTAACTTGATTTTCCACTCATCTATCTTATTCTAGTCCCTTTATAGGTTATTTTTGCACAATTAGTAATCAAAATGTTTCTTGATCTGCTAACTCTATCTCCCAAAACTGTATTAGATAAATAAGATATTTGGAATATGTGAGATTGGAGAGAAAATAAGATCTATGTCAGAGAGCTAAGGATGAGACCAAGAAAAATGGGCATGCTTAGGAAGTAGTTTTTATTAATAGAATCTAAGTTAAGTTAAGAGAAGTGCTTGTAGGGTATATAATACCCAACATTAGTGCGTTATGCATTATTTTGATTGATTTGTTTTGATTATAGTTTTCTATGCTTTTATTTTGGTAACAAAGAAAATTTAAATCAATGTTGCGTTTAACTAACATTACTGAACTTGTGAAATTTTTGTGAAAATGGCATCATCCCTTATCCATAGTGTGTCAAATTCCTTATCGGAAAAACTTTCAGGTCTAAAAAACTATAGCATGTGTGTAAACACCATGATACAGGAAAATGTAACTAGGTTTGTGATTCATTTAATGTATTCGAGTCATCATGTAATGTACTTGTCAAAGGAATAAAGAAAACAATTTTTATTATTTTTATTGTGACTTATTAAAGTCAAGTAGTCATACATTTAAGTGCAAAGTCAAGAAATTATGGTGTTCTCAATAAGCATATGACACAGGAACAGATATAATTAGACTTGAGATTCGAGGTATCAAGGGGAATTGGGTCCATTTGCATTGTACTAAATAAAGAATTTTGATGCGTATAATTTTGCTAGAGGCATATTATATTGGATTTCATGATCATAACGACATTAGGGTGGAGGAGGAAAGGAGGCATTAGGTGGGATACAAATAAGGATGTCATCCAGAAGAGTAGGGTAGAGTTATTAGTGTCATGAGTGCCAAAGGAGTAATAGAATTGATGTGTAGGAGGAGGGCATCATTTGCCCCCATTGCAATGGACACTTTGTCAAGGAAATCAATAGATTAGCACCAAATGTTGGGTACCACCAATATACTCATGGAGGAGGGAAGGGGTAGGAGAAAAAGTGATCATGATTCCAACCATGAAAAGTTGGACCAGATCTTGCGTGGGGTCCTTCTACAACTCTTAAAACTGATCATGGCATAACCCAAACGACAAAATCCCTTATTATTTTCATGCAACATGGGAACGATGATGACAACAACAACAATAGCACTACCAATGATGAGGAGTCCAGAGGGAGAGAAGTAAGGGTACGAATTTGTATGGGTCCTAGTGGGTTAAATCCTATGATGTTTACTCAAGCTCAAATGATGAAGAATTTTATGGGTCTATGTCGGGGAAATGTGGAATTATTTATTGATGACAACACAAGTGCGCGACCAACTAGAATAGCTGGTAACTTTGGGGATTCTTTTCTTGGGCCGGGTTTCGATCATATTATACAACAACTAGAAGAAAATTACCCCAGAATGCATGGTACACCTCACGCCTCCAAATATTCCATAGAAATAATTCCCACCATTAAAATTATCCAAGACATTCTTGTTACTGATTCTACGCAATGTGCAGTATGCAAGGATGAATTTAAGGTGAGAACCAAAGTAAGATATATTACCTGTAACACATGTACCATTATGTTTGCATTCTTACGTTGCTTGAACAACATAATTCTTGTCCACTTTGTTGATAAGGGATGCCCACATATAACGTGGAGTATGAGAAGTCTTGCTCCCGTGGAGAAATCTATCCTTCGGTTCAGAATTATGGTGCCACATTAGGTGGGCAAGGGTGAAATATTGGGGTTTTCTTCACGGGCTATTTTTGGAACATCATATAACAGTAATAACGAGTATTTTGGGCCTGAAATGAGCTTTGGGAATACCATGGTCAGTACTATTAGTATTGCCCCAAATCAAGAAGAAGCTTTTGGTGGTGCTTCTACTGTTATATTTCCTACGCACGAAGCATCTAATGTCAATGGTAATGGTAGAGGAATAAGTGGGAACTTGGAGGTCTCCCTTGTGGGGCCATTCAGGGAGTCCTTTTCAATAAGTGAATAAGCTGAAGCAAACTTCGATACTACAAATAGTTGAGGCACTATTTCTAGCGGATCAGGTGAGGGAAATGATGTTTAGAGGAACATCTTAGCTACTTCGAGATGGTGATACCCTTATGTCTAAAGTAAGAGAGGGTGACTTGGTATGATGGTTTGTAACTTATATCACGTAACTATGGCTAGCTAGAGTTTAGCTTTTTTAAAGGTATGATTTCTAGGTCATTCAACCATAATTAATCATTTGGAAAGGGACATTACAATCCTCCCTTATCAAGATTGTTTTCCCTCAAGCAATCTAGAACATGCATATCAATACCATAATCTCAAATATCCCTATAGAATTCTCGAACATAATTGAACCTATTAGGATTGTCACGCTCTAGTGTACTACAGAGAAATCCACTATGATTGCAACCATCCCTCATAAAAATTCTTGAATCCCTATACCACATTGGGATACTAACATTTCTATTACATGAAAACTTCAGTCGAATATTTGTTTCATTTCTCTACAACCTAATATTGTACTCACTGTGAAGAAGTAAATTATAAATCAGCAAGTTATGAACTCAAATTTCAAAGGAGAAAGAATTCCCTCCTAAGTTGATGCTTAAAATACCTTATGCCAAACATCCTTCGTATCCTAAGGGAAACCAAACATTTATTCTAGAAAGAATCCTATTGTAGCTATACATTGTACTAGTTGTTATCGACATATTCAATCCATTGTCAACCCTATACATTTACTATCAATAGGGCCACCAGTTACAGCCACTAGTTCCTCACTTAAATTAGCAAAGGCTAATGCTTTTTAGTCCCACCAAGTTTATTCTCCTCGAAATTAGATAGCGTAAGTGGATTTTTCAATACAAAAAGAAATGTATTAGCATCTATAATTCCCAAATCACATAAATAATATAAGAAGTTCTCCCTATAGTTTGGAACATGTCTTGAAAAACAAGCCTCTTTGGAGCAAGAACATTATATGGGAAAAATTGAGAATATAATGGCATTAGGACAACACTTAGTTGTACAAGAAACTGTAGTGGTATAGGATTTTTAACCAACTCCCCACAGTAGGGATCAACTAAGTGTACAATAAACTATAGTGGAACAAGGTTTTTAACCAACTCCCCATAGTAGGGATCAACTTAGTGTACAAGAAACAATAGTGATACAAGATTTGGTAAACAACTCCTCATAATGGGGACCAATAGGCAATCACACCACCCAACAATAATTCTAGTCACATAGCCAATAATAATAGCTAAAAAAAGATATCTATAGGGTTGTTGGACAGACCAAACATTCCCATCTTTTCAATCAAAACTTGGAAACGAACTTCTCCAAAGTAGAGAGAAAATGAAATAGGAAAAAATAGTGGAATAATGTCATCAATGAGAGACCTAAGAAAATGTTAACCAAATAATTTGTCAGAGATAGTGAAAATTGGGCACGTTAAAAAAAAAACTACTTCCCACCAAATGTCAAAATGCTTCCACCAAGTCCAATATACAAGCAGACAAGTAACTCTAACATAAAAGGTGTCTGCTCCCCAATGGCTCATGCATTCCTCTTTAGAAGCCCTATCAATGTTAGCCATATTATTAGCTAATGAGTCTCTCCAAGTTACCTTTGGCAATAATAAGTGAACAAGAGAGTTTGGAACAAACATAATAGGATTTTCATGGCAAGAATGTGCATACCAGTTCATAGCTAAATTTGACACTAGCAATCTCAAGAAAGAAAACACTGCAAGTACAATTACTAATAAAATTTGCCCCACTACATGCAACACCATACCTTTAAGGATACACCATATATCTATGAGCCAGGAGAGACACATGAAATTGAAATAAATGGAAAATAAAAGAGCAAGAAGAATAAATATCATAGGAAAAACATGTAATATCCAAGCTATTTTCTTTGAATAAATATCCATAAACCATGGAACATAGTTGAAGAAAACTAGTCGATCATCTTGAGTGCTATTTTCTGCAACCATGAGATCAAATCTTTCTTAGGAATTTCTTAACTAGAAGGAACTTGAAAGCTCTTTCAATAAGTTGATTAAGTTATCCCCTCAAACTTGTATGCTTCTAGAAAACCTTTTCTCCAGATTGTCATATCTAGTGCCATATAAATAACCTCCAATCACGAATATAATATCTAATCCCACGATATCCTGATATTCCTTAAAAAAATATAATAATATGTATCTCTAGTGCTCAAAGGATAAATATCTTGTGCTACATTTTTTCATAAATTTCTGACTTGGTGTAGACCAAAGAAGGCCATGATGCAGGACTAGATTGATAAACTAAATTGGGTACTCACATGCCAAATGTTTCCATATTTATAAAATATCTAATTGTTTCCTTCCATTTAGATGTCTTTATAAATCCATGAGATGGCAACAGAAAACCTCTTATGCACCATTAAAAAGGAAAATAATTGGATGCGGTGGCACCCAACTAGAATCAATAATGAGACATAATAATCCAAACATGGATGCTACGGACCAGCCACCTTCACCAACTCTTGGAGAACCCAATGGATTGTCAAAGTGACTATTGATGAGAATAGTTGGATATTAATGGTAGTGGTAAAGGGACAAGCAAGAAATTTGAGGTATCTCTTATGAGGCCGTTGAGGGCTTCCTTTTCAACAACACAGCAAGCTCAAGCTGAAACAAGCGTTGGTCTTACTATCACTGGAGAGACTACTTCTACCAGACCAGACAAGGGAAATGATGTTCAGGAGAACAACTTAGATACTGCAAGGGAAGAGGATGATGGAGATAATCTTATGTCTAGAGCAAGAGAGGGAGAATTGGACTCATGGTTTGTAACTTATATCATGTAGTTGTGGCTAGCTAGAGTTCAACTTTTTTAAAGGTATGTTTTTCAGGTCATTCAAAAACGCTATTGAAAACGTTGTTTTTAAAGGTATGTTCCCACACTAAAACAGTATTGAAAACTTGGGAAATTTTATTTGTCACCTTAGTTTTTATTATTGTGGAATACTACTACTACAATGAATAGGTTGCAATGATGATCGACAAAAACCATTTATGGAACTACACTTCAACACAACTTCTGGTGTTTGGGGTCCAAGTCAGCCTTTCAAGTACCTTCTTCCTAACCCCAGCTCTAGTAGAACACAGGGTTTTACCCTCATGTACATTTAGAAACTGAATGGTCCATTATACTGCCAAACATTCTTAGTTTTTGTTAAATGATGGATTACTATTTCGTCCTATTAAATTCTACACCAGTTTAAAAGGGGCATCTTCTTTGATAACGTTTATTATCTCTTGAAGAACACATTTATAGGTACATGGATTATCCATCAGAAGATAAGCCATGCAATGAAAGATGCATTCAAGAGATGCAACATCATTCCCTAGTATAGCCATCTCTTTTGTAAAGGATGAGTCATTAAATCGTTTTTTCTCTTCTATTGCTTCCAAATTATTTTTACTTTCTTTTGGATATGAACTCCTAGAGATCTGAGAGCTCCTGGAGACTTCTTTAAATGGATCTCCTAGATTTCAAGTTTTTCTTCTAGCAATGAATAGGATTTGAAGCATGGATAGTGGCATTTTTTATCAGTTAACTCCATCCCACTTTTATAAGGACAACATTTAGCATTTGTTTGCATATTTTGTCCAAGGATAATTATGCCATTGAAAAAGAGTTCATGAGAGATATACTTGATCTAAAGGTGAGGAATCTCTTAAGTTATTTAAATTAGAGAAAATATGTAAATTTATGTGAGTTTCCACTAGAGGGTTGTAATTGGAGTCTCCACTAGAGGGTTGCACATAATGAACAAAATGCCAAATCTCATTCAAAGATCTTGTGTATCTATAAATGATGATTCTTATTGAAATATGAGAATTTTTTTCTAAATGTTTCATTTGATGAGAAAATGGATCAACAAAGAATCACCTAGCATAAGGAACTAATGTGATTTCCCACTTGTGTTTCTTATTATAGTTCCTTTATAGGTTATTTTTTCAAAATAAGGCATGAAATGTTTTCTTCACTGCTAACTTTATCTCGCAAAGTTTTATTAGGGAATTAAGATATTCATAATATGTAGGACTAGAGACCAAATAAGATTTTTGTTAGAGAGCTAAGGATGAGAATGAGAAACTTGGCAAGCTTGAGAAATAGCTTTTATAAATAGAAGCTAATTTTAGTTAAGTGAAGCATTGTAGGGTATATTTTAGCCAACATTACTCTGTTATGTATTCTTTTGATAGGGTATACATATTAATTTGACAATATTTATAAATACTTTCTATAACTATTGGAATGTGAAAGAAGAGTATATTTCATCATTGTTTAGAAGACCTAAAAGGGAGCTACCCTTTTTGGATCTCAATAAAGGCTTTAACTTTTCATTCAACTTGATTGGGTTGGATGAGATTCCCTTCAATGTAGGAGTTTGTTCCTTGGTTGTACCTAGAGCTTGTTGGTCTGTTCCTCTACTAGAACCACTATTTCCAAATTAAGAAGTCTTTCATACTACATCAAAATGCTTATATAACAAGTTTCAGTCCTTGATGATGGATAGCTATTTCGCACCATTTTCCTCTACAACCTATACAATGAGGGATTTGTTAATCAGATACACTTCTATTATTTCGAAAACTTGTGTTTCTCTATACTAGGAGTCTCAAAATCAAACTAGATATGTCAAAGGTGGGTGTGTCCCTCCTCTTAGTCCTAATTTTCTTCTCCATTCTAGCTATTTCTTGCTTGATGCCTTTGGGAAACCAACTCTGTCAGTTCCTTGCTGCTTGCATAGCCTCATCTTGAGCCCATTGATTCTTTGGTTTTTGTGGTATGTCATTAACTCTTTCTAGACCTTATACGCATTTACTTAAACAAATATCATAACGAAAAGTAATCATTAAAATAGGAACACCCAAAAAATAGTTAGAAGCTAATTAACTCACGACAAAGAAAAAACATACTGCCATAGTATTTAGCTTGAACTCTTAAGGAAATAACCATAACCTATTCATATAATATTAATTATTTTTCTTGCCATCCTATGGTATTTTTTTTCTTCTCAATAGAGATCTCACCACGCTTGCTTATGCTTTAGATAAAAACATATGACTGGGATTGCATGACAAAATTGAAGGTTCCTTCCACACCATAAAAAGATGGAGTGCCATCAGGGTTAATTATCTTTACAGAAAATTTTCCTTTAAGCCCTCTTAAATACTGGTAATTAATCATAATTACGTTCCATATCAAGATAATTTTGTATTGTGAAATGTATCCTCTCATAGATAGTTATGCTTACTAATAGATGGTTGAATTTTAATTAGGAGGAACTCACTATTATGGATTCCTTATATGACTTTGTGATAGGATAAATATCCATCTTCAATGAGTAAAAATATGTAATTATACATTTATATCAAAACTATGACCATGATGCTGAATATATATTGATACTAAATGATAGCAAGTCAATAGAGATAATGGGAGATTACCACGATTAGAAAATAATTTTATTTATGTATCTAGGCTTTTGTGATCCATAACGAATTAAGCAAAGTCTTTCGGTAGAAATCACATAAGAGAAATTTTTGGCTGATGCATTTCGAACCAACAAGTGTGCTTCATCATCATGACTAGATGAAGAGGCAAACCATTGGCTTAACAATGTCATTATCAACTTATTTTGGAGTGATAGTGGTGATTTAGTTTTTATATATTACAAAAGGATGTCATGTGGAAAAATATATTGGAGATAATGGAATTACCACCCAAAGACAAGTCTTTCACAGATGTATTTGTGACATAAAGAGGCATATTCGACATAATTAAGTCACATTTTTTCCAATATGGTTGACTAAATGGAATTTGTTGTGTCCATTTATTGTTTGTGAAGCTATAATTCATGTCATATATCTTCTTCTTAAGTCATTTTTCCATGCCTGACTTACTTTTCATATAAACCATCCTTTCTTCTACCTCTCCTATTGCTTGATGATTAATTTCTTGTATAGGGATACCACCTAAGTTATAGATGTTGCACCTAGCTTCAATTCATTAGGGTCACCTAAATTGTAGTTTCTCTTATTTATGTGGTAAGTTTCTTCCAAAAGTCATTATTTTATGCAACTATTGATGTCTTTCTTCGAAGCCTTATCAAGACCTGACTTGTGTAATTGCTACAATTAATTAGACAAAAGGACTATTTCCTTTTCTTTTTCATAGGATATAGCTCCCCAAAATTATCCATTTTAGACATAGGCTTCTTCTTCCATCCCCCATTTTTTTGATACTTCTCCCTTATCCATTATAATAGAGTTCCAATAAATCTACGAGAAATAGTGTTAACTTTACTTCATCAAGCAAGAGGAAAATTTCTAAACGGAAAATTGTAGAGTTATAATTTCATCCTCTTATTACTTCTTCTGGGTGACAAGGAGGTCGAATTAAGGAGCTTTATCATTCTAAGATTTGATATAGAAAAAATCACAACTATTCAATTTTTTGCCTCTATGAATATCCTTTAGAGTCTAGATATTTGGATCCGATCTTTTGAAATCATTTTTTCAAATTTGAAAAGCCATGTAGACATTTTTATCCCCTTGGGTTTTATGATTGGATTTACTAATTAATTCTTGGTGACATTTACCATCCAAACTATGTAGTCTTCAATATATATGTGTACTTCTCATTCAAGATTTAAATTATCTTCCAATTATTTCTTTTAGGTCACCTTCGAACCTCAATTTTCCTTCAACTTCAGGGTTTAAATACTCTTAGATCTCTATTTTTAAAACTAGAGATTTTTTATTCTTTGTTCTTTGTTCTCTGTTATGTTCTTAGATTTTTACATTAATTCCAAACTCTAGAGGACCACATATGTCTCTCATAGTTCAACTTCATACCAACACCAATGACATGATTTCATTCTTCAGATACTTCTCCATAGCCTCTAAGAAATGCCCTACATCTCTACATTTTACCCATAATCTATTTTACTCCTTTAATTGATCTAACATTGTGGTAGGTTGGTTTTGCGATCTACCACTATGAAGATGGTGAGAGGAAGTTTTCATCATTCTCCTCGAGCTCATACTTAGACAAAAGAATGAGGGTAGATCAAAGTTATCTAAGAGATGATACCTATTTATTATAGGATTTGGTAATAAATTATTGATTGTGAGAATACATAGGGTGGTATGGAATTTGTTCCTTGAAAACCCCTCAACTCTTTTACATGAAGTGACATTAACGTGAATTGGGATAATAGAATTTTAATAATTACTAGTAGCTTGATCCGCTACTAAAGTTTGAGGATTGAGGGAGGGAGGGATGGAGTTGATAATTCATGGATTAAGAATCCCTCTTGGAGGTGTTGATCCCATGGAAAGTTAGCATCCTTGGGGTCATGTAATTACTATCAAAATATTACATTCCAATTTGGATTTATTTTTGTTTAGTTAATTTTCTTAGTATGAGTAATAAATAAGTTGACACTACTACAAAACCTGTGTGGATCCATGCATTGCCACATAATTTACATGTTTCTACAGAATTGACACACTACTACGGAATTGCTAAAGACAAATGCATTGGAATTAATTGAGATAGTCAAATGGAGATTCACCATGCACTACCCATGGGAATTCATTAAGGTAACTCAGGAGGAGGTGAAGTTCTAGTAATATTGTTGGAACACCATGTGAAATTAATAGTTTGAGGGTCTTTTGTAAATCTAGTGAATTAACTGAATAGAGTTTAGTTCCAACAATTTGCAATGGGAAAAGAGAAGGTTTAGCTCCAGATTTCAAATAGAAGAAGGGGTTTAGCTCCAATGAACTAAAAGAATAATAAGAGAACGAATACCATTTCACATTTAGGGAAGTCTAAGATTGATTGGCAATTTCATCATGCTAGTCTAAAACAATATGAATTGTGGAGAGACAACCTTTAGATTGCATTTCACAGGACCAAATCAACATATTAGTCAATAAGGGTTTAGGTTGTCATTTTGTTTAATGATATTTCCATTATTAATTATATCATATTTAGTTCTCTAGCATCTATATATTGTGACTTCTTAAGTAAATTGCTTTTGTGGTTGTGCCAATCTCATTCTGTCATTGTATTTGGGAATTATAGAAGCATATCATGCACCAAGTGGTATTAAAGAAAAGTTTAAATCTCGTTTAAAATTTTTAGAATTATTAGAAATAATTATGTCTTGAAAGTTGGTTTCCATAAGATCAATTCTTTTGCAATCCTGGTAGTAAGGAAATAGTCAAAGGGTTGTTTCAACTTGAATATACTGGAACAAGAGTGGTGGGAGGTAGTGTAGAAAGAAAATGTGTTTCGAACAGATATAAATATTTTTAACTCTTTATCTTTAGGGACTCCACCAGCACTTTCCAACCCAGGGTTAGATCCTGCTGCTATGTTAAAGTAAATTTTAATCATCTCATCCTTAGGAGGGATCAGAGTCACTTGAGGATTTGGAGTATCCTTTGTTTTTTCTCCTTTAAAAGGGATGATTTTTAATAATTTTTACATTAATAGGTCATTATCTTATGAAACTAAGAGATTGTGCATATTTTTGTCATCGAAATGCGTTCATGTATTGGGGTTATCCAATAGAAATTGAATGGTAGCATACAAGATTTTTATTTAGGATAACTAGCAGCTTCCTACGTTCTGAACAATCATTTGCTGTCAAAGGAGATAATACTATATGTTATTGCAAAAACCTCTTTATGATGGAAAATTTAAACTCCAACCTCATACCCTTATTTTTCATATGAAGCTAGCATAGTATTCATTCAATCTTATCACTTGTTATGTTGCATGCATATATAGTCAAGTATGTAGAGGTGGAGTCTGGTTTTATGGAAACATGTAGAAGTAGTATATAAGAGGACACAGGAAGCATGTAAAGTATTTATTTGGAAGAAAAAGTAACTTCATGTATTCTTCATTCATTTTCTTTGGGATGAGATAGTATTATTCACCATGGCCTAGTCTCCTTTATGATGGAAAGATCTAATTTTAAATCCACATCCTTC
Organism: Pinus taeda; assembly: GCA_000404065.3. Taxonomy (NCBI): domain Eukaryota; kingdom Viridiplantae; phylum Streptophyta; class Pinopsida; order Pinales; family Pinaceae; genus Pinus; species Pinus taeda. The sequence continues at coordinate 16,982 of APFE031497398.1, forward strand.
TCATATGAAAGTAGCCTAGTATTAGGGTGAATCACTGAGTGGTTTTCCCTTGTAACGTTGTCAACACATATTGAATAACTATGTAAAGGTTGAGATTGGTTCTATGATAAGATGTAGAATCTATATATAAAAGGGTATAAGGTAGTTCATTTAGTGGGCGCCATCTCATCCCATCCTGCCAAAAAAGGAAAAACATCCCTTCCTCCTAGCCATTTTGTATTTGTTAGTGACCTCATTCCAATGAAAGATTTCTCGATGGTTGTATTTCCAATATGGAAATGGGCATAATCTAAGTTTGTACAGTTTTTGGAATGAGGAATTTCAAGGAACATGGGTATGAGTGTATGTAATATTTAGAGATTTTCCTAAACCTTCAGGGAATGGATAGTTGGAAGTGGATCTAATAATATATAATATATATATTATATTATATATATAATATATATATATATTATAATATAATATATATATAATATAATATATATATATTATATACTACATATCATATTGATAGATAGATAGATAAGATGATAGAGATACTTTTTTTAGATACAAAAAAAAAAAAAATCCCCGAAGGAAAATCATAATTTCCATTAAGTGTAGTGTGAAAAAACTACATTTCTACATATGCATGTTGTGCATGCCAAAATACTGTTTTGTGAGAAAATAGCTAGTCATCAAAAAATCAAAATTAGGATTTAATGCCCATATCATGTCCTATCACATAAAATGTTGATAGCTAAATCCATATCAACCTATTACATATTAATAGCATTCCTGATTACACAAAGTATTAGAGTATTAATAGTTGTTGACATGTTAGTAATGATGAAGGGTTAGAAGAACCAAGTAAAGAGAAGTCCAAGGCAAGTGGTAGTTACAATTTATTTGATGTTAACAACAGAAGTTGAAGAAAAATGAAGGTAAATTGCGACAGTTCCTAAGATTGAAACTTGATTTTGATTTTATTAGTTTTAAGAACGAAAAAACCTTATCCCTCATATCACATATCAAACAACAGTTTTTCCACCAAGAATGACATATTTGGTGGCTAAATTTGTCACGAACAAAGGAAGACTACTAGTGGTATCAAGAAATACAAAATGCAGATAAACGTACCATTAGATGATTGGTATTCCGCAAAAAAGAGTTGTATAATTACCTGAGTGATGATTTTGCTCATTTATATGATGACATCAAGTGATACTATATGACTTCATGAATCCATAATACTTCTAAACAGTGAACAAGTCCAATGCATCAGGGAAGGCCTAATTCCATTCATAATAAAAATATATGCAACACTTTTCAAATGAGTACCAAATAATCAATATGACATTTTAGGGAGAAATATTCCTAACACAATATTCCATGAATCGTGCACTAGATTACTTATTCAACTGAAAGTAATTTTTCCATGTAGACATCAGTGGTAATGACAAGCAAAACATTTCAGAAATTAGACTAGGAAATGGGAAAACATATAGTAGAACATTGCCTAGGCCTGAAACATTCAGAAAAGGCATAGTAATATGAGGTAGCACACTAAAAATAAAACTAAAATTAAAAGCAATAATTTTGGAAAAATGTGATTTGAGACATCTAAAAATGTTAAAAAACAATGCACATTTGTGGCATTAGAAGGCACCTCTTTTGGTAGCATAGTTCCAGGTGTGAAGTGAAGAAAGATTCTAATGTTTAGGTTACATAGAACAAGTAGAGGTTCAAAATGATCTAGACACTAAAAGGGTGAGATCTTGGCACTCTTCTCATCCTTCCAATTGGAGAGGTCGACAAGTACCATTGAGACTGGTTTAATGATGTTGAACCTGTTATCACTCAAATTTTCCCTGAAGTTGTTAGAAGAAGGAAAGGGGTTCATGGTAACCACAAACCAACTTTTAAGTACAAAATATAGACAATATGTACTCAGAGAGGGATCTCTCATTAAGATTTAGCTTTTTTTTATAGGATATTAGGCTAGTTATGAAAGCTTGGGGGTTTTGATTGGTGTTTGGTAGTGGAGTTCAGGAGTAGATGGATAGAACATAGTATTTTAGGCCATTGGGCTATGGAGTCAACTGAAGGTGGCCTGACTAGATTAGGTTTCTCAACAAAGGATGGCTTCACAGGGCAAGATAGCTAAATAGGGAACAAATAGTGACTTGAAAAGATGGAATGAACATAAAAGGGAAGAAGAGCAATTAAGAACCCTTCGACATGTTTTAAGAAGAGGGAAAGTGGATGATCACTAATAAAAAGCAATTAAGAATTTCTTATTAAATGATCAAAATGATAAACTAAGAGGTAAGAGAAATTAATAATTCTGAATGGAGTTCGGATATTCCACAGTGCTCATATTTTATGGTCGACGTTTCGAGTCTGAACCTAGACTCATCATCAGGACAAATTTGTGAGGAGAAAAGAAGGAGAAGGATAGGTATAAATATGAAAAAGCTGGCTGAGAAGACAAACAGGCTGACTCATTTATAATTTAATTATTTTAATTATTTTTGTTATTTAAGCCCCTTGATTATATTGTTTAATGACTAGTTAATTATTCTAATTTTATATTAATATTATATAATATTTTCATTATTAAATTTATTATTTACTAATAAATGTTTTTGTTCTTTTTTGATCTATTTTTATGTGTTTTATAATGTTTACATAAATGTTTAATTGAATTTTATTTAATTGCTAATTTGCTAAATCATTATTATGATTATTAATATTTAATTATTGATGTTAATGTCTATTTATTGTTTTATTGTATATTATTATTTTGTACTTTTGTAATTATTAATTTATATTTTAATTATTGTTTATTGAAGCCTACTTTTATTGTTATATATTAATTTTTTTATGCTAGCCTTATTCCTATTGTTATTAATACTTAAGATTTGCTTTTTATTTATTATTTTCTCTTCTTAATGCTATTCTAATTCATTATTAATATTTTGATTATATTTAATATTTGTCCTTAGTTGTTAATTACTAAACCCTATGCTTTTATTGATTGTTGTTTATTTAAATTGTTATTTATATTATTAACTATGATATTTATTAATGTTCCTATCTATATATACTTATTATTTTTATCTATTATTATTGTTATTTATTTTTGTTTGATGTTGATAGCGTTGTCCAAATTACTAAATTAATCCTATTTATTATTTACTATTGTTTCTATTACACATTATACTAATAATGCTTCATTCTTTTAAATGATATTATTCTAATTTATATAATAATTAGGTTTATTTTAACCTAGATATTCTTCAAGTCTAGGAACCTAAAGAGCAGCATGGCTAAATTTATAAGATAGCAGGTCAAGAATTGCTAACCTCGTTATTGAGATTATTTGCGGGGGTTAGCAAGGGGTTCCAGTTTTTGCTAATTTCCATGCCACCATCCCTATTGAGGTTTTTAGGATGCTTAATGATTTCAATAGCTTCTCTAACCTTACGCTTGAAATGGTGCTCTACATTGGCAATGACTTTGGTGTCTTCCAGGAAAATATGATGATTGGTTTTACCTACATGCTCGGCTAGGGCTGAGGATCGGACTCTTTCATTACGGATGTCTGCACTATGTTCTTTGAGTCTAATCCTAACGGATCTACTAGTTTCTCCTATGTACTGATCCCCACAAGAACATTTGATGATATAAACTCCTTTTTGCTGAAGTTGCTCTTGGTTGTCCTTAACAGATCTCATTCTTTGCTTAATGGTGGATAAGGGTTTGAAAGCGGTTTTTATATTTTTCCTATTGAGGATTTTTGCAATTTTGTTAGTGACTCCTTGGATGTAAGGGAGGCAGGCATTAGAGGTGGGGGTGTCTTTTTCTTTGTTTTTATTATTATCAGATTTTGCTTTTTGAGCATATACAAAGCCATTCAAAAAGAAAAATCTAATAATAATAAAAACAAAGCAAAAGACACCCCCACCTCTAATGCCTGCCTCCCTTACATCCAAGGAGTCACTGACAAAATTGCAAAAATCCTCAATAGGAAAAATACAAAAACCGCTTTCAAACCCTTATCCACCATTAAGCAAAGAATGAGATCTGTTAAGGACAACCAAGAGCAACTTCAGCAAAAAGGAGTTTATATCATCAAATGTTCTTGTGGGGATCAATACATAGGAGAAACTGGTAGATCCGTTAGGATTACACTCAAAGAACATAGTGCAGACATCCGTAATGAAAGTGTTCGATCCTCAACCCTAGCCAAGCATGTAGGTAAAACCAATCATCATATTTTCCTGGAAGACACCAAAGTCATTGCCAATGTAGAGCACCATTTCAAGCGTAAGGTTAGAGAAGCTATTGAAATCATTAAGCATCCTGAAAACCTCAATAGGGATGGTGGCATGGAAATTAGCAAAAACTGGAACCCCTTGCTAACCCCCACAAATAATCTCAATAACGAGGTTAGCAATTCTTGACCTGCTATCTTATGTATTTAGCCATGCTGCTCTTTAGGTTCCTAGACTTGAAGAATATCTAGGTTAAAATAAACCTAATTATTATATAAATTAGAATAATAATGATTTAAAAGAATGAAGCATTATTAGTATAATGTGTAATAGAAACAATAGTAAATAATAAACTAGGATTAATTTAGTAATTTGGAACACTATCAACATCAAACAAAAATAAATAACAATAATAATAGATAAAAATAATAAGTATATATAGATAGGAACATTAATAAATATCATAGTTAATAATATAAATAACAATTTAAATAAACAACAATCAATAAAAGCATAGGGTTTAATAATTAACAACTAAGGACAAATATTAAATATAATCAAAATATTAATAATGAATTAGAATAGCATTAAGAAGAGCAAATAATAAATCAAAAGAAAATCTTAAGTATTAATAACAATAGGAATAAGGCTAGCATAACAAAATTAATATTAACAATAAAAAGTAGGCTTTAATAACAATAATTAAAATATAAATTAATAAAAATACACATTAATAAATAATCATATAAAACAATAAAAATAGACATTAACATCAATAATTAAATATTAATTCATAATAATGAATAAGCATATATAGCAATTTAAATAAAAATTCAATTAACATTTATGTATAACATTATAAACAAATAAAAATAGAATCAATAAAGAACAAAAACATTTATTAATAAACAATAAATTTAATAATGAAATATTATATATTAATATTAATTTAAAAATTAGAATAACTAACTAATTATTAAACAATATAATCAAGGGGCTTAAATAAAAAAATAATTTAAAATAATTAAATTATAAATGAGTCGGCCTGTTTGTCTTCTCAACCAGCTTTTTCATATTTATACCTATCCTTCTCCTTCTTTTCTCCTCACAAATTTATCCTGATGATGAGTCTAGGTTCAGACTCGAAACGTCGACCATAAAATATGAGCACTGTGGAATATCCGAACTCCATTCAGAAATCACACCACAATAATCTGCAATCTAAATTAATAATTCCTTGCCCATGATAGTTTAGAAGAAAACATTAAGAATAAAAACAATTTTGAAGACAAATTGTACTTAAGCACTTTCTGAATTATACTTTTTCGTTTTAATATTCAGATATGAAACATAGTTGAAATATTACACAAGAAAATAATAACACATGCAATATAGAATACTTATTTGTCCACTGTTTGAGACATGAATCCTGTAAAAGGTCCTTTGCTTTATTTCTTCGTCCAACCGGCCATACAAAAATTGTCCAACAACACTTTTATTCCAAAATAATCAGTCTTACAGAAATGTCTAAGAATCCAGACTCAATACTTTGAATGAGGGAGTACTTATACAAAAAGTTACAATAAAATATCTCTTAACAAAGAGATATATAATCTAGGAAGCCTAACTATATGTTACATAAAAATAGAGACAAATGGTCTCGAAGATGGAAGCTAAACCAAACTGATGGCTTGTTATCCCTCTTTTCTTGAGTGAGTTGGAGGGAGGCCCTATGCTTCAATATCTTGTTTTCTTCCTCGTAATTTAGTGTTGGTTGTTTTCCTTTCATCTTCTTACTGATACTTTTTGACCTTTTCTGATACTCTTTACCTGCTTTATCCTTACTTGCTTTTTTACCAAAATTGACCATCGTAAATATTGAAAATTTACGTTTTACCAAGGTATCTCATAGAATCTCTGTGATGTCCGTCCACTAATCTTCCTTTGGTATTATAGTCCTTTGAAGTTTTCTAAAGATTTCATCAGGCTCAGTGTATTTGACAAAATTAGGCTGAACTGAAAACAAATGTTTTATCTCATGTTCAACATAGAAAAGGTTCTCTAGACTGCCATAAAGAACTCTGCCTGTAGGTAGTTCCTTTGGTAAAGATGCACTAGCTGATGAACTGGCCTATTTATCTGCATATTGAGCCAACTTTTTCACATAGTCTTGTCTCATCAATTATCATTAATTAATAAAGGACTGGGCAACGCTTTTCTCTACAAAAATGCCAAATTTCTCCATAAAATCATTGATTTCTTCTTGCATGTTCTGGCATGTCCTTTCTAAATTCTGCATCATAGACCTTTTGGTCAATACCTTCTTGACTTCTAAAATAGTCTCAGTTTTGTCTTCAATACCCAACTCTTCTAGCTGGTATTTATTTTTTTCTATTCAAAAAAATATTACCTTGATGGCTTCCTCATGCTTCCTTCCTAATTCTTCCTTGGTTTTTTGAATTTCTTCAAGAGCCACTTTCACCAGATCAATCTATTCAAAAATTATTTGTATGGATGACCAAGCATCCTTTATTGACTGAGTGATGTTAGTCCAAAGAATCTTCCTAATGTCTATTAGGGGCTTTTCCAAAGTGAGATCTTTTTCCGATGTTTTTACCTACTATGCCAAGCCTTTATTCTTCCTTACCTATTCAATAAAAATGATTTTGGAGACATCATATTTTTGTTCTAAGGTATCAAATTTTTCTTTTACCTTCTGCAATTCAGAGACTTGGAGCTTCATCTCCTCCATTGAGTTGATTAACTCCTATGTGCTCAAACCTAAAGTTCCCACCGGCGTTGTTCCTATACGTGTACCTGTAATTGCTTCAGTTGTGGCCAAAGGAACTTTGGGTTCCAGAGTTGTTGCAAGTGTTCCACTGGTATCACATTTTGAGGCTAAGGTCGACTCACTCTGACTACTTTTCAAAGACTTTTCTAATTCTTATTCAGTCTCCTTCAACTACTCATTTAGCTTGAGGACTAAGTCCATAAGCTCTTCTTCAAACTTCTTTTGCATAACTTCAGTAGTTTGTGGATGCCCTAATGGAGGTAACTTTAACTACTTTCTTAAGGTAGCTATGTCTTCATCTTTCTTCTTAATCAAGGCCTCTGCAGCTTTCACATCTTTTGGGTTATGGCCTAATCCAATAACCAACTCTTCTGATGATTTAATTCTATTATTTTTATCCTTTGAGGAGGCTCTTTCTCACTGTAACTGAGTAGTTGTATTATTCAAAGAATTTTATAATCTTTGGGCCATCATGGCTTTACTGGTTAATGTCGAATATACCATTTCCCCTGTCTACTTGTGTCACTGAATTTGATCCAGGGGGTGAATGTCTTTTGCCATGACCTCAAAATCAGTTTTGAGGTAGTTTGCAATTGATTGAGGTTGTTGTATTTTGGGCTTGAAGAAGCTCATCTACATCTTACCTTCTTTGATTTCATAGGCTGAAATCAACCTGGTTTGATTTGTGGGGGGCATTTTCAAATATTGATCGTAGACTTGGGGCCTTAATGGCTCATTTTTAGCCTTTATTTCTTTGAATTTATTTTTAATATCTAGGTTCTCCTTACCTGAAGGCCTAAAAGATAACACTTTAGAAATTTGTTTCCTTTCCAATTCCCATCTCTGTGAGCTACAACATGTCCAACCTGTTGGGAAAGCATGTTGGTTGTTTGCACCTTCCTTTCTTTGACTTTCTATAGTTTCTTCAAAAAATTCCTCTTCTGAATGAGGATTTAGCTTGTGCCTCTTAGCAACAGGCTGGTCTGATGGGCCACTGGTAGGGATAGCTACTTCCCTCCCTCTTTTTCTATTCCTTTCCTCATTCAAAGGAGTCTGCAAAATTGAGGGCTCTCCAATATTGACTTGAGTTGGGTGGGCTTGTGTTTTAGCCTGCTCCTAAGAAGTTTGAGCCTGCTTCTGAGAGGTTTCAAGTTGTTTCACCATGATGGATTGTTCGGTTGCTTGAGTTCTTGTCTCTTCTTCTCTTCCCAGAGATGTCTCTGCAAGTGGTGCACTAGTCTCCTGTGAGTGCCTTTGTGAGGTATCAGTTATTAAGGCAATAGTCCCTGATGCTGATTTCTGGGATGTTTCAAATTGCACCTATCCAAAAGAATCTAGGTCAAGTGTCTTTTCAAGATCCTTCATTACATTTTCTATGTTGAACTACTCACTATCTGTTTCTATTAGGGTCCCTTCCCTCCATTCATCCATGTTAGCAAATTGCTCAATATCTGGAATTTTGTGATGCAAGTATGGTGATAGTCTATTTTTCATCCTTATATCACAGATGAAACTATGGGGGTTATATGGAGTCCAACTAAAACATTTTTTTTAGTTTCATATGGTCTTCTAGAATTTGTTCTGCTGCTTTCCATGCTTCCCTAGTGCTTCAGATAAAAGGGCCTAAGTGATCCCTGATCCTTTGTTATGCTTTCTTCTTGGCCTTAGTAAAATGAATCAGATCTAAGTTTATTATCTTTCTATAATACTCCAATGCAAGCAACCTCATTAGTTCATATTTAGGTAGCTTAAATGAGGAAAGCTCACACCCATATACCCTAATCTCTGTGTGATTCTGGTATAAATACCAGTCACCCACTATGTATTGTTTAGAGAGCTGAAGGATCCTTTTGCTATCATCACTAATCCTAGGAGGGGAACCCCCTGTCAGCAAGGTGGTTGTTGGGTGGACAAACTGATGAATGAACTCGGTATATGAATAAGGGCAAGCAAAATACCTATGGAATATGAAAGTCGAAAAGATAAAAAACCTCTGATTACCCTTAGTGTCAAGTTTCTTGATAGAAAATGGGAATTTGTCTGATTGATAGTAGAGGATGAGGTGATATATGAAGGTGGAATAATTGAAAACCATTTCATTCTCTAGTCTCATGAAATGGTTATGAATTTTCTTAGTAATAAATGAGCCATAATCATACTTGACAGTAGGGGGATGTCCAGGAGTAAAGATAGACATCAACACTAGGGTCAACTCATCTACATACTCATTATTGATGAATCCCTTGACTGTTGATATCATATCAACAATGATTTTACCCATATCTATGAAGAAAACTAACCCATAAGGAGGGGGATCTGTAGTCTGATATTCTTTTAGTATGAAAGTTTGGCAGAGGTAATTGAGTTCAGATTGAGACGTTTTAGTTGATTTCTCAAGTAAATTCCCAATGGAAATGGGAGTGAGGGCTTGACTGGGGTGAAATTGCAACATCTCATTGATTGAGTTTGCAGTTATTGTAAAAATGACTGTTTGGTTGGGAGACATCACTGTTATGTGGTTATGGTTATAATTTGCATGTCACTGATGAATTATTTCATGGAAAACATGCACAAAGGGGAGAAAGTACATTGGGAAGTTGGATTCCCACAATCCCAGTATATCATTGACATTCAAGTGATTCTTTCATCATTGGCATAAGACTTTTAGATGGTCTTTATCAGTTCTTAAGTCTTTTATTTGGGAATATTTATCTGCCAGAGGCAGATAGTCTAAATCACGACAAGGGGTGGTGATGGGTGCAACGTTCATGGCTACCGGGGTTTCCATTCTGGTTCTTGTGGATTCAGAAAGGAAACTGATGCTTTCTTTGTAAAATTGGTAAAATAGAGGGTCTGGAGGATTTTAATTACAAAAGTGATAACATAATCATGGTGAATTTTGGCCTTTTCAATAAATTTGTAGTGGAAAACAAGTATTTGCAGGGTTTCCTGTCGGGAAATCGGTAAATACCTGCTTTTGGGGGATGACCAATAGAATGCAAGTACTAAGTGTGAATAGATGGATCTGGGTGGCTTCGACTGCAAAGTTTGAAGTTGATTCACAGCTGAAAGCTCAAGCTGGTTGACCTCGATGTTTTGTTTGCATGGATGTACAGGTTTGTAGAATAAAATGACGAAAATGATTTGTTTTGTTTTATATACAAAGTCAAGGATTGACGGGTTTTGAGATTTGGAAGGGTGACGTCAACGGGTGAATGACATGATGTTTTGTTGTTTACTTTGGAGGTGGTAAGTGGTTTATATCGCACCTCTTATGGAGAGGGGGCAATATTTGACATCGAGCTAGTGATTCCATAGAACGAATGATGCGTGGTGAAGGTACTGTACACAAAACCACTTTTCGATCGCATGCTAACATGTGGTCATAAAGGGTCGTTCGATATGCATAATAGCTATCGGATCTCAGAGACTTGATCAGTTGACTATCAGGGATGCGAAGTGATGGGAGTTTAATGAGGGTGGGCCCGATATAATTAAGAGTTTTTAATCATATCGAGGGTGTTGGGATTGGTCGAGAAGGCTATTAATTAACTGTGAGAGTTAATTAATCCCTTTTTAATGTTATGGGGGGTCAAGTTCTTAATTAGTTACTGATTAACTAACTAATCCCTGTTATTGATGTTTTATGGTTATATTTTAGCTAATGGGGCGGGATATATAATGTTTCAGGTTTTTTTACATAGTTACAATAATACAGGAATGGGTAGATTTTATAGGAGATTTATATATTAATAGTTAGTAGTTAATATGACCAAGTGAAGTAAGCACTAAGTTTAAACATTCTCATGTGTATACTTAAACTTAGGCTAAGTGAAAAATGAGGGTTTTTGTGTAAAATATTTCCATTTCCCTAAGTAACATATGATTTTACTTAGGAAATACTTATCAAGGGAATGAATGATCTAAGAAGGGATATGATTATTCATGATTGGGCTTAAGTACTTAGGCTTTAGAAATTATTGAGCTAAGGGTCTAGTCCCTCTAGAAGGAGAGAATTGCTCTGAGCCCCTCTAATTTAATAAATACCTTGGCACTTAGGGGAAATAAGTGAAAATTTAGGGGAAATGAGTAGGGGAGTTAATTATTTTGACTTTGCTTGCCTGGTATATCATTCATGTGCTATATTCCATTGCTTTGTGATGAAAATAAAATATTTACACATTTGAACTCATCATTCACCATATGTTATTTTGCAACCATCATCTACCTACCATACCTACTTAACCTAGCATTTTTACTTCTTTATTAGGGTGCACTTAAATTGGAAAACCTTTATCAAACTTTCTTTTCTTTTACACGGCAATGCCTATCTAAGTCTACACTTATTACATCCAAGCACTCAAATTAAACTGTTGAACTCCTTTTTCACTCTACCTATCTACTTATCTGCCAAGATTACTTTGTTTTGTCAGATCTTTATTCTCTACTTCTACAACATGAAATTGAAAAATGAAATAGCCAAGCTTAAAATATTTTACTATTCATGAATTGTGGCATAGGAGACAAACTATAGACAATTGTTATTATACAATAGTAAAAAGGTAGTGGAATTTACACTTGCACACTTTCCTAGTCTTTTATTTTTTGTTGGGGTTCATTTTCTTTTCATTTTTTGGCCATCGTTTATTCTTTTTACCCTTTGATGTTTCTTTTAGGGTATACCCTCTTTACATTTTTTAATTTTATTTTTATTTTTTTACAAATATGGAAAACCTTTACAAGAAGAGAAGGTATGAACTTATTACAAAGCTCATCAAGTCAATCATCATATATGACACCTATTGGTATATGTACATAACAGAACTATACATCCATTTCACAAGTTCTTAGAGCACCAGAGGAACCAAGTCCATAGAATTTTAGAGCAAGGTAATCCACACATGTCTGGCTACATCCCATTCTCATATGTGTGGCTAGATACCTATTCATAGTCTCTTCCTTTTGACCACAGATCCTAGGAGTATCCTTTGCTCTTCCATGCCCCCAGGATCATACGTTTGGATCCATTATTGGCCCCAAGGGAATTTGACGGTGTGCCTGTACCCAATTTGCCTTCCTTGACATTAGTCATCAGACTTAAGAGCCCCTGACATATCTAGCTCCATTGCAATACCTTACCATCTCACTCACTCATTCCTTTTTAATAGGTTATTTAGTATTTTGTAATATACCATGGTATTTTATACACATGTTGCAACAACATTACCAATAAATTATTATCTTTATATCTTATTTTTGGCATTTTTCTACGATAAGCACTTTCATTCCTACATTGCAGTCGTATTTACTTCACTGTTATTCAGTCCCATTAACCTACTTTTGTGATTATTAGTAGGAAATTAATAAATTTATTTACATGGTTCAGTGACACAATTGAAGGTAGTATTTAAATTCCCAACAATGGCATCGTATGTTGGGATATGCAAGTAAGCAATGTCCAAACTATCCCCAAGGTTGGCAGTGTATGGGTCCCCTGAAACCTGTAAGTAGTTCTTGTGTAATCATGGTTGTAAATTTGTAATCCAAAATCTTCTTGTATTTTTTAAGAAGTACAATAAATATATCCAATTATAATTTTTTTTTCCACTATTTCCATAATTTGGACATTCCAATTTTAGGGATGCTAGTATTAAAATTTAATTAGCTATCATATACGTTATCTTCCATGCATGTGTGGAATTATTTCACAACTTCCTTACATATATTCTACTTGTGAATATATAGGTCAATTTTTACACTTGTTCATGAATTCATATGTTATTTTGTCACTCTCTTAGATCAATTAATAGTGTATCATGTGGATTATGCATTGAGGATGATGTTGGATAGGGGGACTTGTCCCTACTTCTGGGATGCATCCTCTAGATTTTCCCTCCTTGGAGATTGCAAGGGGAAAATCCCAATTTTGAACAAGACATCTCTGAGGATGTGTTATCCTCTCCCATGTTGCCCAAATGTTTCTTGCGAGAAAATGGGATGTTTGGGAGATGTCTTATGATGGTGTTGGGGACATATCCTAGATCCTCTAGATGGTTCTTTCCAAAAACATGGAGTTTTGGGATATCTGTTGGGATGGTTTTGAGGAAATTGGAATACCCACTATCGAAACTAGTGCTCATTTGGTTCCAGTTCTTAGATAAAAATATTCACCAGGTTGTTCTACATTCAAACCTGGACAAAGGTTATTTATGCAATGCATGTCTGGATACCACGATGTATGTTTTTGTAATGAGGGTTAATTTGCTTCACAATTTTGACTCCAATGTTTGGTAGGTTTTTGTATCCTATATCAACTCTTTCTTTTGGGAGGGTTATAATATCTATGTAGACAAGATATTTAAGATATATTATATAATGCTTGTTACTTTTATTGAGTTACAATAGATCTATTATCTATGGAAATTATTTTTATTGACTTATATTATAGCATTATGCTCTACAATATTTCTTTTTAAATCTTATATTTATTTAAAATTTTATTCTTTAAAATTATTTTTGGCTACCCCATTTTAATTTGGGGTTAACTTGTAGCCATCCTCGAAACCCTTACCCTCACTCCTATCCCTGCAACACCAAGAAAAATAGCCGAAGTCGTTGACAAGTTTTAGGATTATGTATGCAATGTATTAATATCTTAAAATATTAGAGGTTTGCCCCTTTTTCCTACTTATCATTTCAAAGTTGACATTATTTTACTTTCCTCCACTGATTTTCTCCTTGGGTTCACCAAGAAAAAGTGCTTTAGTTACTAATTTACCTCACATATTCTTTACCCTTTTATTTTCCATTCATTAATTTTTTCAAAGTGATAAAGTATAATAAAAGTGATATGCAATTGTATCTTAGGTTCTATTAAAACTTCCATTTTATTTTTTGAGTTTTCGATTTTCACTTAAGACCTGCATAAATGGAAGGACACCTCAATACAATTTGTAGGATAAAACTTTGAGGCTTCGTGAAAATGAACCAATTATTTATCCTATATTTTTCTTGGAGTTTGATGGATTAGGATAGTGGTGGACCATGTTTCTATGCTTTTCCATTGAAGTTGTTTTTTTGTCTCATTGTTCCCATGCATTCACTTTTCCAAAGTTATAAATTATATGAAAATTGTATCTTGGGTGATGTTATAACTTCCATTCATTTTATGAGTTTTCCATTTTCACATAAGACCTTCAATCAATTGAAGCACATCTCAATACAATATGTAGGATGAATATTTGATGCTTTGTGAAAATGTTCCAATTATTTATTCTTTATATTTCTCGAAGTTTAATGGATTGGGTTATAATGGTGGACCATGTTTCGATGCTTTTCTATTTATATGTTTGGATAGCTTTGGTAGAATACTGAAACTGCAAGTTTTTATATGGTTTCTATATAGTTAGATCATTATACAATTTTTTCAATTGAATTATTTATGGTAGTTAGCTTGCTCAACATAAAACTCACTCATATGGTGATTATGTATAGGGAGATGTTTTGTACCTATTCCTTGAGAAAAATAATGTTATCACAATGTTAGGATATATTTGTGTGGAAAAAAAAATTGATCAAAAGTGACCTGACGACATTTAGGAATTACTTTAGATGAAGAGTTTCGCCTTTCCTATCCTTGTTTTTTCACTATGATAGGTAGATTAGGAAATATATATCTTATTAAATTGATTTCGTAAACATATGTCTGGAAGAGAAGGATGTTTCATTGGGATTCTTGTTTAATTAGAACTAAAACTTGACTTCTTGAAATCTATGTGACTTCTATACAATGATTATCTCACTTTAAGTATAAGATTCGTATTAATACATGCATTTATTATAATCTTTATCCACATTTTCTCTTCTATGATATTGATATTTACACATTAAATGAGCCAATATCTGAATGGGTAGGACATGTACTCTCCTTAGGTTATGTATAGGTCATCTAATGAGGTTTCACCATTCACTCTCTCCATTGTGATCATGGAAAAGTCCCACGTCATGGTGATTGCAATAGAGAGTTCTCAAAGTCAATGTTGTGAACCCCATAATCCATGATGAGAACATGGGTGTGTAATAAACATCAAAATCAATTTCCACTTTCCAAACATCATCTTGTCAAATATAAATGAGGTAATTATTTTAGTAAATGGTTTTTTAAATTTTTGAGTGACATTACGATTAATTGGTGAAAATTTATGGAAGAAAATTGTGATGCGATGAAAGAACAAATGCATTCCTTGGGATTTTGGTTACTTCATCTTTGCTTTGTAAGGAAGGTTGTTAATATCGAAATGATGTTCCTGGAACCTAGAATGGTCAACATTATCCTTTTTTCTTGTTTTAAATTTGTTAGCTTGAAATCATGTTCATTTGTTCCTTTATCATCTGCTTTAGGGTACACTTTAAAATAACAACACGTTTTAGTAACAACAACTTGATGTTGTTTAGGAGCACTGGTATGAACAAAATGGTAACAACGGTGGCATTTTTCTTGTGTAAATATTGAGATTTGTTTAAATTTATACCTAACATTTTCCTAATGCAAATAAATCAGGTTTCTTAATTTTCATTTGTTTTTTTATTATGTCATGATTGTCATATACTTTAATTTTATAAATTTTTTTTGCACACTTTCCTCTTACACTATTCTTTTGCGTATGTAGATATACATGATTCCTTAGAGTAGCTAAAAAGGTGATCTTCATATTTACCGGGTATTTAATTTTCCTCTTGAGTGGAGAATGGAGAAGGCTCTTGTTAAGAAGATTCTTATAGAAATTTTCTTGTTCCAATATAATGGAAATTATTGGCTTTTTGGATTAGATGTTGGTTGGTTTTGTGCAATAAAAAAGGGAGAGCTAGAAATATGGTATGTTAATTCACCACTTGGCCCTTAAAACATGTAACTTAGTTTGCATGATTATGCCTAAGATTTTCCTTGAAGGTCGAGTACTAAGCGGCTAAGGTGTTCTTTTCAATGGCGATGTTTTATTTGCTTTCTTTATATAGGTCATATAACCACATGGTGGGCACTATTTCCCAACTAAATAAAACTTGTTCGATTCTCTAGTAGTATTCCTATGGTTTTTAATGTTGCAATTATTTCACCTCATGGTTATTTTGGGCAAGAAAATGTTTTAGGAATGTTATACAATACAACAATGGACAAGTAAACAATTCTTTTATAATCGCAATCTCCACTCCATGATATCCTCTCCTTATTTTTTTATTGTATTTTTAATGTTTCTTTTGATTTTGTTTTTTCTTTTAACTATGAAATTGAAAATACTTGGTACCATGTCTATGTAAACAACAACCAAATATCGAAGATGAAATTAGTATTACACTTAATTGATTGAAGTCCTTTTAGTTGTTTTGTGTTAAAATATTTTCATGGCTATTATAAAAGTTTAATTTGATGTTGTTATTTGAGCACAAGTTGTTTATATACTTGACAAGGTTCATGTGCTAGATAATGAAAGGTTGTTGTGAATAAAACGATAAGGATTAGACATCACATATTATATTATTTATTTTCACAAGTTATCTACAGCATGAGAATTTTAGCATGTAACTTGGTTGACATGATTGTGCCAAATCTTTCCTGGGAGGTTGAATACTAAATTAGTAAGGTGCTCTTTTCTATGTTGACATTTTATTTTCAATGCTTATATAGGTCATCCAACCACATAATGACCATTATTACCCAACTGAAGAAAACTTGTTTGGGTTTCTTTGTTTTATGGGGGAAAATGGCTTTGAAATTGTTGATGTTGAGGTATATGTTGTATAAATTCTTTATAGTCTACCTTAGTTTATATTCTAGTGTTCATCGTCTTGCATGACTTATACTCTACATTGCATCTTCTTTTGGTTTCAGAAAAGGAACTCAATATTGATGGTAATAAGCAGGAATTGAGGAAAGAGGTGAAAAACAACACTCAAGCGACAAATGAAAAAGGAGAGGGGAAAGAGAATCAGTTTAGTGATACCCTTAGAGCCAATATCTCGCATAAGAAACAAACATAGAGATTGATGGTCAAGTATTTAGAGTTGGTTAATTCACCTGCAATGCCTTGGAAACATAATGATAATGTTTTGATGTGATGAAACAATATTTCATGTTTAAAATTATAGTCCAACCAATATTAAGTTGGAAACTCATTGTAATAATTAACATTTCATATAAGTTGTTCTATGTGGTTGAAATTACTTATAGTTGCACTTGATATCTTTTAATATTGTAATTAACATATGTAAATTTGCATGACATTGTATGACATTTTTTTAATTTAGTCGTAAGGTCATATAAATTAATTTATGTTGGTTAATAATGAATACATAAAATCAATCTAAAACTATTAAATTAGTAGTTTATATTGATTAACGATAAACACAAGAAAAATGAATATATGACTAAATTAGTTGTTTATAATGATTATTAGTAAAAGTAAATGAAATGAATATAAACTACTAAATTAGTTGTTTATATAATGAACATGAAACTACCAAGAAAAGATAAATGACTACTGAAAATGATAAATTTGTGATTGCAAATGATGACTGAATTTTTCATATATACTACTATTACTAGCCAATTTACAATATCTTATAACACAACCGAAATTTAGTCATAGTTATTTGGTCATTAATTGGTTCCAAGTGATGATTAAATTTTGAATATATATGCCTATTAGTAGCTAATTTACAATATTTTATAACACAACCGCAATTTAGTATTATTTCTTTGATCATTAGTTGGTTTCAAGTGATGATTAAATTTTGCGTATATATGACTATTATTACCTAATTTTGTTGGAAATAATACTGAGAGGGGGGTGAATCAGTGTTAGCAACTCAATATTTCATTTCCATAAATAGATTTATATATGCTACTTCTTCTGATAAAACTTGTGTATATGCGCAACTGTGTTTAGAGAAACCAGTGTATGCCTTGTAAACTTATTAATTAGTCAGTTGATATTTAATATGTGAATCAGAACCATATAAGTAGTAACAGGTATAGTAAAATAGAGTAGACAATCACACACAATAACACAAGATATAAGGTGGAAACCTAATGTGGGTGAAAACCACCTGATGCAATTCATCTCTATCTTCTTTTAATAAGAAACTTCTTTTTACAATATTTATGTATTGGTGCAGTCTTATACCAGTATGCAGGCTTCTACCTACAGAAGGCTACAACCTTCTCTCATTCTCCAGCTTCTCCTGGAAGGGAGCTACAACCCCCTTAGCTCTTGTACTAGCTAATGTACTAGTATGTAGGTGCTGACCTACAAAAGGCTACAACCTTCTCTTTTCTTCCAGGGAGCAAGTTTCATAAATTTTCATACTGGTTCCATGAATAGCATTAATCAAACATCAAAATATATTTGCATCAATCAATCTCCCTTGCACTAACCAAAACTAAATCAAACAATCACGTCTCTGAATGTTGTAACCAGAATGTAGAAATAGTACCAGAACCCAACCAGAACCCAGAACACTGCAACAGTAAACAGAACTAGCTAAAACATATTTTATGAGACATATGCTACTTCAATGAGTCAAACCTATGTGCATACACTATTATATGAAGGAAAATCTGCATATATGCTGTTTTGAAATGCTGAACTAGTGTTTATATGCGCCTTTGCTATACTAAACCTGTGTACAGATCTGTAAAGATGATTTAACCTTGACAACTATTTAGACATTAGTTATACCTAGATCATCAGATTTATAGATTACGACCTACACCAATTATAAAAGATCAAAACCACACAAAGATACTTCTCTTCAAGTCTTAAGGTCTTGACCTATCAGTATAACTTATCCCTCTAGAAGCGTTCAGGTTCCTCCTTGATTCAGATCCATCTATGCACCATAACCCAATGACGAGTATTCTAGATGTTTCTCTTCATTAGATACTCAATACCTGAGTTCCTTGCCTAATGATCTTGTCCTCCTTTTATAGTCTTAGGCCTTACTGAATACCATGGTCCAAAACCACTTCGAAGCAATACCTTGGATGAAATACTTGGGGTCAACATGTCATACAAGAGACCTTGGACCAAAAACCAAATTCTCCAACATGTACGCACCTTTCCTTGCATGAAAGTGAATTTATATGCATACGTGCCTTTTGGTCATCTAGCCCACGTGTATGTGCATCTTGGTCAAGGGGAGCTTGCATATATCTCTTTTTCTTTCTTTTTGTGAGCCTGAACTACGATTTGTCATCTGAGTGAGTTGCCATCAAGGACAACAACTATGTCATAGTGCCAAAACCTATGTCATAATGCCAACAATCTCCCCCTTTGGACTTAATGGCAAACCCAAGTCACTCCAACTCACTCTCCCCCTTTGTCATTAAGGGCAAAGGGTAACAGTCCCCCTGAGTACATGCTAAACTTTTTTGATATGCTGAAGTGTGTTGTTCATGCTCTCGCTAACTGTAAGCAAGGTCTGCAAAAAGATGTTCTACAAGAACAACATGACTCTATACATCATAAACGACCTTCCTATCACCAAGGACTCATACATACATCCATCTCCCAACCAAGTGGGGATATACCAAAATTGATACATTCACCCAACCATGTGGGGATACACCAAAAGTTTATACATGATAAAACAAGAAAATTACATCATCCATCCCAGGCATAATGGGGAAACAAAATAGGTCATTACATGAACTTGATAATAAAATATGTGCATAACATAGAGACAAAATATCTAAAACAAGATAGTTATCAACAACTATCATCAGCAACATCTCTCAATCACCATTAGCAACCGTGATATTCCTTTGCACCTGTTCCACCTAAAACAAAAAAAATGGTGAAATTGTACCAAGATCTTCTAAGATAATGCCAAAAATGCATTATTAGAAGTATATTCTCCCCCTAAATCTGTTGCAGATGATCACGGTCAGACCCATATCCGACTCTTTTTATCCTGAGTCTGACTCAATGATATTCTTCAAATCAGCATATACATGGTTGCATCCATAGAAATCAGGATATGTACATAGATATGCTTCATGAAACTCAAGTACAACCACTATTTTCTGAACCAGATAGGCTTCAACAACAAGATGATGCATCAACTACTCCCAACTTCTGTCTAAGATATTCAAATGTCTCTCTAGGTAGAGGTTTGGTGAATATATCAAAAACTTGTTTTTTGGAAGGAACGTACTCTAATTTGACCTTTTTTCAAGCACTTGTTCATCAAGAAAATGATATTTGATAGGTATGTGCTCGGTTTTTGAATGCATGATAGGATTCTTTGAAATACTGATTGAACTTGTATTATCACATAGAATGGAGATGGTGGAGTACATGTGATCTGAATTTCTTGCAATGTTTGCATCATCCAAAGGAGTTGTGTGCAGTAGGATGCAACAACCACATATTCTGCTTTAGCTGTAGATAATGCAATTGAAGTTTTTTTCTTGTTAAACCAAGATACTAATCTAGAACCCATATAGAATGCACCACCACTAGTGCTTTTTCTATCATCCATTCTTCCTGCCCAATCTGCATTTGTATATGAATGAAGTGTAAGATATGTATCTCTAGGATACCATAAACCAAAGTTTTGTGTTTCTTGAAGATATTTGAAAATATTTTTGCCTGCCTGAATGTGTGCTTCCTTTGGATTTGCTTGGAATCTTCCAACTATTCCCACTGCATGCATGATGTCTAGTCAGGTACCTGTTATATTGAGCAGACTACCAATCATGGATCTGTAGGTTGGTTAATTTACTACTACTGATTCGTCATTTGCTCTGAGGCTACATCCTATTACCATAGGCTTACATAGTAGTTTAGAATCTTCCATGCCATATTTCTTCAATATTTTCTTGAGGTACTTGGTTTGTGAAAAAAAATACCATATTTATTTTGTTGAACCTTT
Source organism: Pinus taeda (assembly GCA_000404065.3). Taxonomy (NCBI): domain Eukaryota; kingdom Viridiplantae; phylum Streptophyta; class Pinopsida; order Pinales; family Pinaceae; genus Pinus; species Pinus taeda. The sequence goes on from APFE031497398.1 coordinate 37,964, forward strand.
AAACCAAAAAAATATGTGAGCTCACTGAGCAGGGATATTTCAAATTCTTTCTGCATTACCAAATCAAAGTTTTGACTCATGGCTTCTTCATTGCTACCAAAAATGATATCATAAACATACTCAACAAAGTATTAGCAATTTATCATTGTCAATATATATATATATTATATATATATATATTATAATATATATATATATATATATATATATATTGCTACTAGCTGATCCTTTTGAAAAACCTTGTTGATGAAGGTATTTGTCAAGACAATAATACCAGGCCCTTGGAGCTTGTTTTAGACCATAGAGAGCCTTTCTAAGTCTGCATACATGTTTTGGATCATTTCCAAGGATGAATCTGTCTGGTTTCTCAATATATACTTCTTCTAGGTCTCCACTAAGAAAGGCAGATTTCAAATCCATTTGATACACTTCGAACTTCTGAAAGCTAGAAAGAGAAGGGAACATTCTTATGGCTTCCAGTCTACCAACCGGTGCAAAAGTTTCTTCAAAGTCTATACCTTCTTGTTGAGAATACCCTTTCTCAAACAAGTCTGGCCTTGTGTCTAATAACTTCTCCATTTTCATTCAACTTGTTTTTTAATATCCATTTGGTTCCTATGACATTCTTATCATGAGGTCTAGGAACTCGTTCCCAAGTATTATTCTTTTCAATTTTCTCAATCTCTTCATTCATGGCCTTGACCCAACATTCATCTTTGCATTCTTCACGTACATTTTGTGGTTTGATGGAGGAAAGAAATGCTAGATAGCTTGTAGCTTTTGTAATAGTTCTTCTTGTCTACACACCTGCCTCTTTCTGACGCAAAATTTGAGTCTTTGGATGATTTTTCTGAACATATCTAGATGGATTCTTTTCTTCTACCTTTATTTGCTGTTTTGGTGCTTCATTGGTTTCTTCTTTTTAGCATTAGTTTGATTTTATGTGGAAGGATAATCCTCATTTTCTTCCCACTCTTCAGTTTTTACCTGCTTTGGATTTTTGCCTGCTTCATCAACCACAACATCAATACTTTCAACAATTTTCCCTAGACTCTTATTATAACAATTGTATCCTTTACTTCGGAAAGAGTAACCAAGGAGAATGCCTTCATCTGCTCTAGGTTCGAACTTGCCAAGTTTTTCATTAGTCCTTTTGATGTAACATTTACTTCCGAAAACTTTAAAGTATTTTATAGTAGGAGTCTTATTGTACCAAATTTCACGAGGAGTTTGAGTGTTGTTTACCTGGACATTTGTTTTGTTTAGAATAGTGATGGCAGCAAATGCAGCTTCACCCCAGAAGGTTGCAAGAGTTCCAGACTCATCTAGCATAGCACGAGCCATTTGTTGAACAGTTTTGTTCATCTTTTCTAACAATCCTGTTTTGTTGAGGAGTCCTTGCTGGGTAGAGAATTCCCTTCTTATTACATGTTCTTCACAGAAATCGAAGAATTCATCTGAGCTAAATTCTCGTCCTCGATCAGACCTGAGGAATTTGATTTTGAGATTTGATTCATTTTCAACAAAAGATTTAAAGGCTTTGAACATTTCAAATGCTTCATCTTTATGCTTTAGAAGCCCTATCCAACACATTCTTGAAAAGTCGTCAATGAACAATATAAAGTATTCTTCTCCACGAGGTGACTTTTTCCTTGATGGACCACATAAATCAGTGTGGACAAGTTCAAGAGTCTTACTAGTTGATCCTTTCTTCTCAGGGAAATGTGCTCTGGTTTGCTTACTAAATTGACATTATTTGCATATTGTATTTTCTGGAATTTTGATGTCAGGAAGATCACGAACAGCCTGGAATTTGCATGCTTTCCTTATGTAAGGGAAGCTTAGATGCCCCAATATTTTTTGCCATAGCCAGTGCTCATCATGTTTGCTTAGATAACACTGTTGTTGTCCTCCCTTTATTATGCAAAAATTATTTGGACTTTCCATGCCTTTGATCATTGTTTCTCCTGTATCAAGCTAATGAGCAACACATCCATTTGATCAAAATACTACCTCATTTCCTTGGTCACACATTTGACTGACACTCAATAAATTATGCTTTAAACAATCAACATACATAACATTCCCAGCTTTAACCTTTTATTTTAAGAGAACAAAGCCTTTACCTTTTATGACTGCAGGAGTGTCATTTCCAAATGAGACCTTCCTTTCATTTTCTAAGGCATTATATGACTGAAGCTTTTCTTTATCACCTCTCACGTGTTTCAAGCATCCACTGTCAATGTACCACTGATTTTCTTCTCGTTTTGCATATAAGGCTATACCACATCTTTCTATTTGTGATTCTTTCTTTGTCCATATTTTGGGACACGATGAAGCTTGCTCCTTCTGAGATGTTTGTCGAAAATTACTCCTGCATTCAGAGTCTTCATGACCGAAGTTGTTATAGATAGAGCATTTTATTTCATTTTCAAGAGCAGAAAAGTTATTGTAGGTCCTTTTCATGATTCCAGTCACATTCCTTTGATTTCATGCTTCTCTAGTGATGATGGTCTTCTAAGAAACACATTGAGCAGCCTTGTGTCCAAACTTATGACATGAAAAACATTGGCCATTAAACAAATTCGTGAAATTATCGAATCTACTCACCTGATGATTTCCATTGACATTCATTCTTGAAGAAAATTGAGAATGATTTACCTGAGGTAGGTTGTAGTTTCTATTCATCCTTAAAGTAGATTGGACTTGATTTACCTGGTGATCTACTTTATGCCTTTGTTGATGATTGTCAACATGTTCACTTCTCCTTGCCGCATCAAGATAGCTTTTGGAAGTGGATGGCTTTTGTGCTCGAGACGCTTCTTTTGTATATCCAAGGCCTATCTTTATCAGAGGAGAATGCTGCACTTTAATAATTTCATCTAAAGTTTCTCATCCTTTACCAAATCTAAGATTGAGAGCTTTTGTTTTCTCAATCACTTTTCTTAGACCCACAATTTCACATTCTAACTTTTCATTGTGTTTTTCCCTTTCAACAAGTTGGAATTTTAGAGTATCTATAATCATACTCTTTTCCTCTAAACAGATTTTATGTTTAAAAATTTCTTCATAGATACCATCTTCATCTAAAACATCGAAGAAATCATCATCTTCAAAAGCCAAAAAAAGTCTATAATCATTACCATCTTCATCTTCATCACTATTTGATAAACCATTGCTATCTTCATGCATATAGTATCTCTTTTTACGTACATTTCATTTTCTATTCCATTTTGTTGGTTCCTCACCTTTATCTAGCTTATCTTTATGAGGAAATTTGGTTGCATAATGACTGACTCTTCCACAAGCAAAACATTTGAAAGCGAGTTTACCTCTGAATCTTCTAGAACCCCATTGAAGGTTCTTAACAAAGTTTGATTCTTCCTCTCCTTCTGACGTATGTGCTAATTCTTTGAGTTCTCCTCTTCTTGAAGATTTGAATGTGGATTCTCTCATGTCTGACGGACCTCCTTTCTCATCTTGAAAGTAGTTAGGATTTCGTGTAGTTGTGACATAGTAATACTCTGAAGATTTTACTTTTCTTCTATGGTAGAAACTTTTGATTCAAACTTAGAAGATAAGGATATTAAAACCTTTTCAACTAAAGTAACTTCTTTTATCTCTTCTCCCATGTTTTTCATGCAATTAACAATCTCATCTATACATAAGAAATAATTATCTATACTTTCACCATTTTGCATTCTGAGAGTTTCATATTGAATTCTGAGAGATTTTAGTTTTGCACGTTTTACCTGATCATCTCCTTCATAGCTTAGAATGATCTTGTCCCATATTTCTTTGGTAGTTTTGAGCTACATAACCTTGAAAAAATTTTGATTGTGACTAACTCCCCAATAAAGTATTGACAGCCTTTGCATTTGTTTCATACTGCTTTTTACCTTCCATATCTGTAGGAGTTGCTGATGGAAATGTGTATCCTCCTTCCATGATATCCCAAACTTCTGTTCCAAGAGATTGAAGATAATATGTGGTTCTTACCATCCAATAGACAAAGTTGCTTCCATCAAAGATTGGTGGCCTGATGGATGCCTCTCTTTCGTAGTTGCTCATGATGATAGATCTTCCTTCAAGCGATCAAGCTTCTTCTGAAGGATCTGCTCTAATACCAATTGTTGGAAATAATACTGAGAAGGGGGGGTGAATCGGTATTAGTAGCTCAATATTTCATATCCACAAAAACATTTATATACGCTAATTCTTTTGATAAAACTTGCGTATGTACGCAATTGTGTTTGGAGGAACCAGCGTATACCTTGTAAACTTATTAATTAGTCAGTTGATCTTTAATCTGTAATTCAGAACAATATTAGTAACAGGTACAATAAAACAAAGCAGACAATCACACACAAGAAAAAAATATTTAAGGTGGAAACCTAATGTGGGTGAAAACCGCCTACTATAATTCGTCTCTATCTTCCTTCAATAAGAAACTTATTTTTACAATATTTTTGTACTAGTGCAGTCTTATACCAGTACATAGGATTCTACCTACAGAAGGCTACAACCTTCTCTCATTCCCTACCTTCTCCTAGAAGGGAGCTATAACCCCCTTAGCTCTTGTACTAGCCGATGTACTAGTACGTAGGTGGTAACCTACAGAAGGCTACAACCTTCTCTTTTCTTCTAGGGACCACGTTTCATAAATTTTTAGACTGGATCCATGAATAGCATCAATCAAACATAAAAATATATCTGCATCAATCAATCTCCCTTGCACTAACCGAAACTGAAACAAACAATCACTTCTTTGAATGTTGTAACTAGAATATAGTAGCAGTACTAGAACCCAACCAGAACCCAGAACACTACAACAGTAAACAAAAGTATCTAAAACATATTTTATGAGACGTACGCTACCTCAACCTGTCAAACCTCCGTGCATACCCTGTTACATGATGGTAAACTTGCGTATACGCTATTCTGAAATGTTGAACTAGCATGTATACATGCCTTTGCTATACTGAACCAGTGTACAGATCTGTAAAACATGATTTAACCTTTACAACTATTCAGACATTAGTTATACCCAGATGATTAGTTTTATAGATTATGACATGCGCCAATTATAAAATATCAGAAACCACATAAAGATACTTCTCTTCAGGTCTTAAGGTCTTGACCCATCAATAGAACTTATCCTTCTTCAAGTGCTCAAGTTCCTCCTTGATTCAGATCCAACTATGCACCATAACCCAATGACTAGTATTCTAGATCTTTCTCTTCGTTAGATATTCAATACTTGAGTGCCTTTTCCTAATGATCTCGTCCTCCTCTTGTAGTCTTCAGCCTTACTCAATACCATGGTCCAAAAGCACTTAGAAGCAATACCTTGGACCAAATATCTACGATCAACACGTCAGACAAGATACCTTGGACAAATACTATGGATCACAATACCATGGTCCAAATACCACGGACCAAAAGCGAAATTCTCCAACATGTATGTGCCTTTCCTGGCATGAAAGTGTGTGTATACGCATATACACCTTTTGGTCATCTAACCCACGTGTATACGCGACTTGGTCAAGGGGAACCTGCGTATATCTCTTTCTCTTTCATTCTATGAGCCTGAACTGTGATCTGTCATCTCAGTGAGTTTCCATCAAGGACAACACCTGTGTCATAATGCCAACAAATTTATAGTATCTTATAACACGACCAACATTTTGGCCATATTTCTTCAGTCATTAATTAGTTTTCTAGGGTGATTATATAGTAATATATTTTTTGTATATTTGGCACTAATTGTGGCAATCAACGATTGAATCAATGACTAAATTAATGACCAAATTAGTGACTAAATATACTACTAGATGATAAAATTGAGACAACCAATTAATGACTAAGCTAAAAACAACGAAGAGTTTGTCGCATTATAAGATATTGTAAATTAACTACTATTGGTCACCAATTGAAAAATGGTTGTTTATATGCAGTTTTTAGTCATTTTTTTAGTAACTAATTAGCCATTTTTTACTAGTGAAGGTTGTTGAAACTTCAGATATTAGCCACTGTAGGAACAACCTGCAAGAGAAGGGTTTTGTTATAGTTTTGATCATGGCCCTCTCATGATTCTGTCTTATAAAAATGCCAAAGGCAAAGCTTTAGTCTAGGTTGAGACACCTATACTATGTCAAAGGAGAGGCCTTATGCTAGGTTGAGACACCTATGGTAATGTTACATCTTCGGAGATAGTTTTAAAAGCCACATATAAATATGTCCACAACCTCACTTACTATTCTAACTATTATTTTTTCATATAATGAACTTCTATTTTTTCATTCATTTGACATTTTTGTAGAATTTTATCCTATGGTTGAACAATTGTTTCTTGTATATTTACGAGCTGTTACCTTGTCATCTTTCATTTCCCAAAATATTTTTTATATAGTCATTACATTAATTTGTAGAGTTGGTTCTTTTGTTATTCAAACTCTGGAGCATAATATATAAATTTTCTTTTTGGTAGGCTTCAAGGTTGTTGAAACTTGAGAAACGGTCTATTGTAGTAACAAACTCCAAGAGAAGGGTTAGGTTAGAGTCGTGGTTGTGCCCCTCTAATGATTGTGACTTATAAAAAAGTCAAAGCAAAGGCCTTATTCTAGGCTAAGACACCTATGCTTCGAGGAAAGGCCTTACTCTAGGTTGAGACACTGTTGTAGCTACTACAACACCATCCAAAAATTTGGGCATATTCAAAATTTTGGGTGCCCCAATACCACTCGCCCCAAGTTTTTGTGGTTTTGATAGGACCCCAAACTAATTGCTCTGCCCGCGACCTTTCCTATCCAACCCATTTCGTGTGCCCACTCACATTTTGTACATTACATTCACACATCATGTTTTATCTCATACATATTCCTTAGGATCGCATTATGGTTTCGAAGGTTAATGTATTTATTAATCTGTCAAGAGTCTCTCATGATTTTGAAGCTCATCTTGACATAATTTATATTTCCATTAGTAGATGTCCTCTATTTGAGAAAACGTAGGTGAAATTTGGATTTCCTTACTGGTGGCCCCAGTATTGCAGTAATAATGCTGCAACTCCTGGGACTCCCTTCTTTAATTTTATCAACCCGGTAGTTCGTAACAAACTTGGAAGCGACGGTGATGTATGCACAAGTACTAGCTCTTGTCGCAGTTGTCACTTGGTCAGCTAGTACAAGTCCACTAGGGGCTTAAGCCAACTTCTGTGAGCTCTGAGAAGAAGCTTTTTAACTAATGGATGAAAGCTAACTCAAACGAAGCTAATCTACTTGCAGAAAGAAACTGAAAAGCTGAAAGGAAATGCAAACCCTAGCATACCCTAATTTTACCAGCTAGCCCTACTGATGCGAAAAAGAGGATGCAAGCTACTGAAAGATATGTCATTGACTTCTAGGAAGGTAAAATGCATGTGTCTAAGTTATCACTATCTAGATAAAACATCTTTTTATATTTTTGAATAAGTTTTCAGAACTATCATGCATGTGCTTTCACTGTTTTTGACTGTGCAAAGGTGGATCGGTGAGAGGAAATGCTTGCAGGAGGTTGGGAAGGTTCAGAGAGGGCCTAAGGGGTCCATAGCACCCTTCTAGAGAGTTTCAAAAATTTTTGCAATCAAGAGACCACTTTTGTGAGCTTCTATAGGAAGTCTGCAGGGTTTCTACAAGATGTTTTGGAATTTCTACAGGATGTCTGTAATTTTCTACATGATTTTCAGTAATGGGATTTTTGAGGATGGATGGAGGGAGAAAGATGAAGGAGTGGGTATGGAGGTGAGATAATGGTGTGAGAAGGTCCAGGTTTTGGTGGATGGAGTTGAGGAGTGGTGAGGATGGTCAGATTTGTTCAAGGAGAGATAAGGCAATGCTACACAATAATATGGAAAGTAGGTCAATGTGAGGGAATGTGGCAAAGTTAATGTAAGGATCTGAAATGGAGGATGAATCGGGTAGGTTGGATGGAGTATGGGCAGATGGAGAAGTATGATAGGCACTCTGCAAGTTATTTTTCAAACTAAACAAACAAACACTTAGAAAACCTATGACATAGTTACTTCACTGTAATCTGACCTAAGTAACAGCAAAAGGAAATGAACAAAAGTTTATTCGAAATGAAATACGTGAAATAAATATGCAACTAAGCAATCATAAACTGAAGCATTTAAACACAACTAATATCACCGTATGCAAATGATAATTCCAACACTAAGGATTGCATGACAAAGAAAAACAACGTTATTGGTGGCAGCAAGGTCACCTTGGTCCCAGCTCATGATTCCACTGCAGGGGAGGTGAGATCCAAGGTGCTTGGTAGCCCTTTTCTGAAGATCTTCCCTGTGATTAACCTATCAGGTAAATCTGAACATGAAAAGCTATTTTAATCATCAAAAATGACATAAGTAACAAAGTAATATTTTAATCTAAATAACAGATTTTATTCTAAGAATGCAGCAAAGACACATGAAAGTAAACAAAGGAGGTACTAGGCACTTGATATGGGCCCAACCCCAAGAGCTACAACCTCCTAAGAGAGATTAGACCTGTTGGAAAGCCAAATTCATCTTTATTGATGAAAATAATAGTTACATTCCAAAAATTGTCAACAAGGAAAACTTGAAAATGTGCTAAAATGGAGAGCTAAACTACTGCCTAAAAAGATGACTAAAAACTAAACTACAAACTAGCTAACTTTTTCCTACAAAGTGACTAACTGAAATGAGGCCCTAAGGCCTCCTATTTATACAAATTGAGGACCCCAATAATCCTCCTAAACTTTAGGGACTTGGCTGCCCAAAACTTGCAGTTAACAGCAGTCCTACTTGACTTGCTTGGCTGCCCTTGTGATAATCGATTTGGTGGCCCTTGAACTCCAAGATGGTGGTGGAGAATTTGAGCTAAGGGCCCACAAATGAAGGGGAAACCTTCCTAAAAATCCTCTCCCTTGTTCTCCCACGAATTTGGCTGCCAAGTGCTCATTAAAACCTCCAATTTTGTCTCAAAATTGACCAAAACACTACACAAAGCACACATTACACTTGTTGGCATAATGACTAACCGAATTCACTCTATTAGCATAAGTATAATAAAAAACATGCAATAAACTAATGAGAATGGTGGATTAAGTCGCATTAGGAGCCTAAATAAGCCCATATAATTATCCATTTTTGGGGCTCATCATCACCCCCTACTGAAAGTGTTGCTCATCGTCTGAGCAACCAATCTATCTCTTCATCTTTGATGGCCCTAGTGGCCTCCCTGTCATGCTAAGCTTCTGAAGTGATGTCCTCTTCTCGGTCACGAAACAATGCTTTTCTCCCTACTTCTTCCCATTGCCTGTGCTCCTTTTCTTGTAGCAGTTTTGTTAAAGCCTCAGCCTTAGCCTGCAACTTTGTCCTCTCTCTGTTGTTCATCAGATGTTTCCTCGTCTTTCCTTCTTCCGATGATTTTTTGGCCACCTTTTCCTCCAATTTATTGGTCTCTCTTAGCTTAGCTCAAGTTTCCTGTAGAGAATTCTCATCTTCCTGTAGAATTGTCTCAGCTTCCTGTAGAACTGTCTTTGAGTCCATCATCTTAATTTTCCCTCTCTAGGTGAATGCTTTTGGCTTCGTCATTCATAGATGATGGATCTCTTTGAAGGAGAATCTTCCTTTTGGTTAGTTGTGGTGTCCTAAATTCTAAATGGCTCCTTTGACTGTGGTTGGGGTCTGCCAGTTTTTATCTGCATGCTCCTTCTTGCCTTAAAATACATGGAAGGCTCTCTCTTTCACTGCCTTTTTTTCTTTGGAGATGCGTTAAGGGTAGTCAGCACAACTGTTGCCTCCCTGGCTAAAATCTCAGGCAATTTCTCCTTTTTGTTCCTATGTTTCCATACTTCCTATAGAAAGTCCTGTTTCGCCTATTTTCTGTCTTCCTATAGAAACTACTTTCTGGCTTCCTATAGAACCTGTCTTCACTGCTTTAGTCTGGTTGGCTGGGTGTGTCTTGCCTTTTAATTGTTGTGTGGTTGCCTTGGTTGTGCCCTCACCTGTTCAGACTTTTTCAGTCTTCTCTACCCTGCTCTGCAATCATTTCTCCCTTGGTGTTTGTGCCCTTGTTCCACCCACAGTTTTGGGCTCAACAGCTTGGCCTTTCCCTCCTTTCTCTTCTTGTTCTTTCTGTGGTGGTCTGTCCTCTGTTTCCTTACCCCTGGCTTTCTCTTCTACCTCAATTTGCTCCCTTTATTCACTGCTGGATGAAGTGAGTACCTCGGCCAGAATTCGAATATCATCATCCTTGGACATGTTGTGGAAAATCTCCAAGGAGAGAGGGAAAGTGTAGGTATGGAGGGAATCTGCCACTAGAAGCTTGATAAGCCCATCATGGGCTAGCTGATCTGTTGTCCCTTCCTTCAATTTTGGGCCACACTCAATTAATGGTTGTAGGAGGAAATAGGGGATGCCTAACTTCTATTCTGAGGGTAAATCCATCCCATGTCCAAGTTCACTTAGCAACTGGAAGTGATAACCGTAGACAATACTAAACCGCCCCTCACAGGTAATGTATTTCATGATCTGAGGACTAACCTCGCTCCAAAAAGGATGTAGGATGGCTCTCCGGACCCCATTATTGTCTTCTCCAAACTGTTCCTCTGGTAGGAATAATTCTTTTTTTGCTTTTTGGCCCAATGCCCTCTCCTCTTTGCTCCAGGGTATCCCTAATGGCAGACCAGTGACCTAACTAATGAGTTCAGCGGTAAGCTTGAGGGTCAACCCTCTAAAATTCACTGTGGCCTGTGTCTTTGATTTAGGTTGTAGGGATATTTAAGAATTCCTCCATTATCTCATCATCTTGACCCTGAATTTTGTCACAAAAGGTCATCCAATTGGCATGGTGAGAGTACTCTTTTCTATGCTTTGGTCAGAAAAGGAAATGTTGTTTATGGTTTCCTCCTTTGAAATTCATGAAAGGAAATTTCAAATTTTTAAATTTTACCAATCCCCTGGTTCTAAGGCCTTTGCTACCCAAATACTCGGTCGTTGATGTATATACAAGGAAGAATTACATTTCTAGGGCACAAAGCTTAATTCTCATCCCCAACACACATACAACCATATGAATTCGAATTCTTCATGCACCAGTTAGCCCTCAGAGTGCTTCAATTTTATTATAGGGCAACATTTTAATGGGAACAGTGGAGGATGACACAAAACCAACTGAGAATTCCATGTTAAAAACAGGCAACTGATATTTTTAACTCACAGGCAGACTTGTCGCTATTCAAAACAATTTAATTCACCACCTTTCAAACTTATTATGCATGGAAGAGTGTGTTTTGAGCCTACCTCTCTCAGAACTCCAAACTTGATGAAGAAAAACTCAGGCTTCTCTGCTTCAGAAGGATATACCATACTTCCTGTAGAAGACACTCCCCCCCATTTCCTGTAGAATGCCACTGCACCTCTAAGCGAGCCCAATACACAACAGAATATTGAAGACAGGTAGAAACCGGTGGAGGACGACCAGTTCATCGTTTTGTGGAAGCGGAGGATGCATACTTCAGTGAAGTGCAAATGAAGAGCAGGTGGTGTGAGCTTCAGCCGAGCATTTTTAATTGCGGTGTGATTCTTAGTGAGGGAGTGAAGTGGCCAGGAGTATGTGGTGACATGTAGACTGTAGTGCCATCTCGAAACATCACGTTTCCTACCTGTGATTACTCCTATCAATTACGTTAAAGGTTACATAGCCACCACTACCTGTTTCTCAATTTCCTCTTGAGATGGTTGAGCGCACGTGTCGTATCCACCCACCGAGCACTGTTGAATTGGATGAGCGTGGCCGGTTATCTGGCCACCAATTTTTTTAATCACAACCATCTCATTTCTCATGCAGTTTCCAAATTACATTCATACAATCAGAGGAACGAGGTTTAGTCACTTACCTGGAAGTCGAATGTGATTGCTGTGAGGTGTTTTTCGCTGCTGCATTTGTTTCTGTGGTTGCATGATGGCTTGGTTATTGATTCATGGCCATTTTTCTTGTGCAGGTACCCTCTGGCCAGATCCACACTGAAGGAGCTGGCTTCACGTTCAGATCGGCACCCTCAAGCTACTGATGTTGAATTTTCATAGGATAGAAAATTGTTTTCTCCATTGCTCCTGAACGATAGATCGGATCGATCCAAAATTTTTTAAGCATGTTTCTACCATCACTATGCACCTCCCAGAGAAAAATAGTGGTCAATGGATGCACGGATTTCGAGAAAAATTGAAAATGAATGAAGATTACAAAGGTCAATTTTTCAGAAACTGTGCATTGAAATCGGCTAAAACTGCTTGGTTATGCTACTATTGCCCATATGCATCTCCCCATGAAACAAGTTTTGAAACGTATGCATGGATATGGAGAAAATGCAAAAATTGTTGAAGGTGATGGAGGCTGATTTCTTGGAAACCGTGCACCAGAATTGGCTGATATTGCTTGGGCGTGTTGCCATCATCCCTATACAACTCCCCATGTAACAGTTTTGAAAATGGATGCATGGTTTTCAAGTTAGGGAAAAAAAAAATTTCAATACTATGAATTTTTGCTTCCAAGCATTCTGCAGTTTTTTTGCATGGTGAGAAAAATGAGCTTGGGCTATGATGCAGGCATGGAAATGATGGAGGAGGAGTTTGAATATTACAGGAGGACTTATGAACCCTTGATGAATCTTCCATGTTTGCCAAACTTCTTTTTAAAATCCATTTCTAGCTTCCTTTAATTTCTACAGGAACTTCCTGTAGAAGCTCAATGAGGTGGAAAAAATGATGGAGAAAGGTGAGGGATCGAGACATTGAAGCTTGCAGGCCTAACCAATAGATTCCAACCATCAGATTCCCTTTTAAAATTGAATATCGTTCATCCGAATGTTCTACAGGATGTTTCCTATAGAAATTCAGAACTTCTTGTATAAACACTTGGATCTTCCTGTAGAAAAGCCTGGAACTTCTTGTAGAAAGCCCAAAACTTGACCTAAATGTGACCAAATCCTAGGAGAGGTGAGTGGCCATGGAGGGATTGTCTCAAAGGATCTCCTTGAGCCTAGAATAGAATCCTGTCCTCGTTTTGTGCACCCCTCTTTTCCTGCAATGTATTCACTGCAACCTACAATTTTTCACAGAGATTAGTCCTGTTTTTTTTGTGTGTTTTTTTCTTTCTTTTTTTGGCTTTGAAAACAAATAAGGTGCCTCATGGAGGATTTTAATCAATGATCCAATATAAGGTGCCTCTGATGAGGTTTTCACCTTAGATTTTTCCTCGTATTTCCATTTTTTCATTTTTTCATTTTTTTCTTTTTTTTTCTACCCTACCCTACTTGAAAAACAAAATCGTTCTCAAGTATAAGAACACTTCCAATGGAGCCATGTGGCACATTGAGATTAGAGACAGAATGATGTGAAGGCTTGAAATGCATGCTTTGACAGCTATCCAGATTTCAGAGACCAAACGATTTGACCTTGAAGGGATTAGGCATAGCTGAAGAAGAGAGTACTGTTGCAACTTAGTGACCGTCTGAAACCATATCTCAATATAGCTCTGATATCCTTGGTCCTTTTGCTGATCTCGATCATTCTCCATATCTTCTTCTATCATGACCTTCACATCTTCCTCTTTTTGCTGAGTTTTCTCTTGAATACATAGAGGAATTGATGGTAACCATGACAGAGTTCTCTCAATCTATGATTCTGATGTGTTCTCTTCATCAAGTGTAGCCATGGTTCTTTGATCTCCTCTTTTGAATCTTCTTTTGTTGGATGCGTTCCTTCAATGCTGTCAATATAATCTCTTTCTGACAATACTCTTCCTGAGCTATGGTGAAGATCATTGAGCTCAAGAAGACTTGTCTGGACATGTTGTGCTTCAGTTTTGCAATTGGTTTGAGCTATTCCGATGTGCGGGGTTGAAAGTGGTGGTATGGGTAGTTGAGTGGGGGTGTATATTTGAGATGGATGTGGATGGGGTTGTGGTTGGGAAGGTGGCAGAGGTAAATGAGTGGGAGGAGAGTTTTACTAGGGCCTCCACACCTGATGAGGTGCATTCAACTGAGGCTGTGGCTAAGCATAAGATTGAAACGAGTGAGCAACTAGAGAAGCATGGTATTGAGAAGGATACGACCAAGGAGGGGGTGTGGACCAGGAAGGATGAGTAGGGGGACCCCAAGAAGGCATGGAAGTGGCTTGATAGGGGTCGTAATAGGTCTGGGATCTCGCTTGCATTCCTTGCTAGTAGAGTAGGGGTCCATGTGGCCTCCTCTGGTTCATATAATAGAGTGATTCAGCGGCTCCTTTAGCTCTCTAATATGCATCTTTAACTTTAGGCAAGGAAGGGCACTGATTTGTAGGATGATATTATTCACAGACGAAACACACTTCTAAGGAGTGCATTGGACATTGGTTCCTAGGATGCTTTCTAGTGCATCTGGGACAAAATATGACCAAAGCCCTCTTGGCCTCCTGTTGCTTCCTTTGGATCTGCAAGGTATCCGGTTGCATCGCAAGAAACCGCCTCACCTCGCTCTTGAAATCTTCCATCTGATTTGCGAACTCATTTTTGGATAAGGTACTACTCCCAACATTTCTGCTTGTAGCCATTTGCTCCAGAGGAATTTTTTCTTCTTCTTCTTCCCTTGAGGTTCTTCAAATATGTTTTTTTGTCCACCTAAGGTTTTTTTAATCATAGCCATTGAAGAAGAGAGAAGGTTAGTTGTGTGAAGCAGTGGGGGTGTTGTGCATTCATTTTTTTGCATTATCTCTACTCCTACATGGCGTGAAAGGAAATCTTTTTGGTTGATTTTTGCTTTTTCTTCTTGTACCTGCAAAACTAAAATAGATTGAACTACAACTAACTATCTTGCTGAAATGAAAATGTGGAATTGAAATGAAAGCAGGAAAGGACTGATCTATTTTGATGAAATGAAATTGCAGGAATGAAATGCTAGGCTACGCTTCCAGAATTGAAATGCTAATCTACGCTTGCAGAATTGAAATGCTAATCTATGCTTGCAGAAATAAAATTGCAGAATTGAAATTCTAATCTATGAAAGTAGGAAATGTCTAATCTATTTTTGCGAAAATGAAATTGCAGAATGGAAATGAAACAATCTACTCTATGCTTGCTGAAATAAACTACTTAGCAGAAGGTTGTAGTAGAAAATAGAAGAATAACAACAATCACCAATAATTTGATGCTTCCCCAGCAACGGCACCAAAATGAGTGGTGGGCCCCAGTATTGCAGCAATAATGCTGCAACTCCTGGGAATCACTTCTTTAATTTTATCAAACCGATAGTTCGTAACAAACTTCGAAGCGATGATGCTATATGCACAAGTACTAGCTCTTGTCGCAGCTTTCACTTGGTCAGCTGGCACAAGTCCACTAGGGGCTTAAGGAAACTTCTATGGGCTCTGAGAAAAAGCCTTTTAAATGATGGATGAAAGGTAAGTCAAAGGAAGCTAATATAATTGCAAAAAGAAACTGAAAAGCTGAAAGGAAATGCAAACCCTAACAAACCCTAATTTTACCAGCTAGCCCTACTGATGCGAAAAAGAGGATGCAAGCTACTGAAAGAGATACCATTGACTTCTAGGAAGGTAAAATGCATGTGTCTAAGTTATCACTATCTGAAGAAAATATCTTTTTGTAATTTTGAATAAGTTGTCAGAACTATCATGCATGTGCTTTCACTGTTTTTGACTGTGCAGAGGTGGATCGGTGAGAGAAAATCCTTGTAGGAGGTTGGGAAGGTTCAGAGAGGGCCTAAGGGGTCCCTAGCACCCTTCCAGAGAGTTTCACAAACTTTGGCAATCAAGAGACCACCTTAGTGAGCTTCTACAGGAAGTCTGCAGGGTTTCTACAAGATGTTCTGGAATTTTTACAGAATGTTTGTAATTTTCTATAGGATGTTTAGAAATGGGATTTTGGAGGATGATGGAGGGAGAAAGATGAAGGAGTGGTTATGGAGGTCAGATAATGGTGTGAGAAGGTCCACGTTTTGGTCGATCGAGTTGAGGAGTGGTGAGGATGGACCGATTTGTTTAAGGAGAGATAAGGCAATGCTACACAATAATATGGAAAGTAGGTCAACGTGAGGGAACATTGAAAAGGTAAGGAAAGGATCTGAAATGAAGGATGAAGCAGGTAGGTTGGATAGAGTATGGGCATATGGAGAAGTATGATAGGCACTCTGCAAGTTATTTTTCAAACTAAACAAACAAACACTTAGAAAACCTATGACCTAGTTACTTCACTCTAATCTGACCTAAGTAACAGCAAAAGGAAATGAACAAAAGTTTATTCGAAATGAAATATGTGAAATAACTATGCAACTAAGAAATCATAAACTGAACCATTTAAAGAAAACTAATATTAGCCTCAGCAAATGAGAATTCCAACACTAAGGATTGCATGAAAAAGGAAAACAACGTTTTTGGTTATAGCAAGGTCACCTTGGTCCCAGATCATGATTCCACTTAGGGGGATGTGAGATCCAAGGTGCTTGGTAGTCTTTGTCTAAATATATTACCTGTGATTAACCTATCAAGTAAATCTGAATACCAAAAGCTATTTTAATCATCAAAAATGACCTAAGCAACAAAGCAATATTTTAATCTAAATAACATATTTTATTCTAAGAATGCATCAAAGACACATGAAAGTAAATAAAGGAGGTATTGGGCACTTGAGATGGGGCAAACCCCAAGAGCTACAGCCTCCTAAGAGAGATTAGAGCTGGTGCAAAGCTGGATTCATCTTTTTTGACAAAAATAATAGTTACATTCCAAAAACTGTCCACAAGAAAAACTTGAAAATGTGCTGAAATGGAGAGCTAAACTACTGCCTAAAAAGATGACTAAAAACCAAACTACAAAATAGATAACATTTTCCTACAAAGTGACTAACTAAAATGAGGCCCTAAGCCTTCTTATTTATACAAAATGAGGACCCCAACAATCCTCCAAAACTTTAGGGACTCGGTTGCCCAAAACTTGCAATTAACAACAATCCTACTTGACTTGCCTGGCTGCCCTTGTGATAATCGATTTGGTGGACCTTGAACTCCGAGCTGGTGGTGGAGAATTTGAGGTAAGTGCCCATAAATGAAGGGGACACCTTCTTAAAAATCCTCTCACTTTTTCTCCCATGAATTTGGCTGCCAAGTGCTCTTTAAAACCTCCAAGTTTGTCTCAAAATTGACCAAAACACTGCACAAAGCACACATTAGACTTGTTGGCATAATGACTAACCCAATTCACTCTATTAGCATAAATATAATAAAAAACATGCAATAAAATAATGAGAATAGTTGATTAATTCGAATTAGGAGGCTGAACGAGCCCATATAATTATCGATTTTTGGGGCTCATCACTTACAACTGAAAATAATGAGGTTTGGGGAAAACCCTAAATGGGAAAAGGTGATCCCCCTCCTATTCTAACCTAACTCACATCTCGTTGAGAGTGTGTTTCCATTTTCATTGTCGAGCATCATGAAAGAGATTATTGCATGTTATATGACCCTAGGTCAATGAATGGTTCCTCATCTCAACTTGTAGATTAGGCTTCTTAACAAGGCTTTCATCCCCATGTATATTCAAAACCCTAGATCGTGGTAACCAATAGTCTAACCGTCATAAATGTTTCAAGGGACTCGCTCGATGAGTGCATCATCCGTCAAGAATTATTTGATATCAAACTCAACTATAATTAATAGATCCATCAAAGCTCCATAATGTTAAGTTGGCCTCCAAGCTTAAACATGCTTTTATCAACCAATATAATCTATAACATCTTAATTGGGGTCATTTATTTTTTGGGCTCCTCAAATTAATTAGTGTATTCATTCATTTTATTTTTAGACGAAAATGTCACTATTGCAGAATAGCTTATTTTTCATCTCGTCTTCTTTTTTAGGATGCCATCGTAGTACCTTGGACTATAATAAAATGGCACAAGTAGTTCCTTGGCACGACTTCAATAAGACGCTCTCATGCCAAGATTTCCTTAATACATGGCATCGTGGATGTTTGAAATTATAAATGGGTTATTTTTTGGTGCTTGATCCATCAAGATGTGCCCAAAAGTCATATGGGTGGTCTCTGCACTCAGAAAATTAAAAGCCATAAAAATACAACAAACAATACGAGGTAAGGCATTGGGACATAAATAATAAAGGAGATGGAAAGCGTATAACATAGGAGGTGCCATTGAAGGTTCATATCAAAGAGAATGTTTGAGCCCAATTTGGGTATTTAAGTACTAGGTGGAAGCAATGCCTCGAGCATGACTAAAGGGTCATGTATTCCATATTTGTAGTGGCTATATATTTGTCAAAACAAAATTTGAAAGGGTATCCTAAAAATAATTGATGTTAGTCATGAAAAGGCATTCAGGATTGCTTCACAATGTTATTCAGAAGCCCAAGCTATTTATTCAATAACATTTTGAAAATTCAATGTTGCATGTCTTGTTATTCGCCAAAGTCTCATCTAAATAGAATCCTCCAGGTATTTGGTTGTACGTCAGCGTGGTTACACTACAACATCGAATAAATGAATGTGCACTGGGAGTAATGTTTCTTGGTATACACATATCACTGAAAATGGAGATGTTTTAGAAGTTAAATGTTGAACTAGACTCATTATGCAAGGTGCAGTCCCTTTGGAAAGCCCATAAGTCATTGAATCACACTCTAAGACTAGCCAGGGAGGTGTGAACAACTTTGGTGCGACTGTGCGACCAGCAGTGAGTTGCATTCCAACTCATAGTCACGGGATCATGTTTTACTCCTCAGGCAACCCTCCAAGGTGTGTGACCTTCTCAAAATTACTACTGTGTGACGGATAGTAAGTCGCATTCCAACTCAGAGTCTCTAGAACAAATTTTATTCCTCAAGCAAGCCTCCAAGATGTACGACCTGCTGAAAATTGTCACTGTGTGACCTCATAAACTTTCCTTAGATCATGTGTGTCAAGTCTTAGCTCATGAAAGGATGCATTTGGTAGAACACATTAATATTATATGGGAATGGATGTTCTTTATGTGACCTCATAATGTTTCCTTCGATGATTCTTGTCAAGTCTTAGCTCATGAAAGGATGCATTCGGTAGCACACATTAATGTTATATGGGAGTGGATGTTCTTTATGTGCATATATCTGCACTTTTGGTTTACAAAGCTCTTTTCAAGGATAATATCGCTTTGTGTCCTTGTTTCAAAATGGTTTTTGATGTTCATCTGTATTACGTGATGAGGCACTTTGATGAAGTTCCCACTTCATTTCTTTAGCTTAATGTCAACTATGGAGATGGAAAGCTTGAATTGGATATGGAGCATATTATGGTAGATGTGGATGATTTTTTGGTTAAGCTTGCTTGCATATTCAGTAGGCCAAAGCAACAAACTATGTTCCTTATTAACAATTATGACATGATTTTAGTTGTGCTGAAGATAGTTAGTGTAGAGGGAGGAAGGATGCAGTTTAACTTTGAAGTGTTTCTCAAATGAAAAGAAATTGTTTTTGTGGAAGAGCTCTCGCTTGCACACTTCATGATCCAATCTTATTTATAAATACTCGAGCTGGTTCTAGCTTAGAAATACCTATTAGACTGAATGAAGTTGAACCTTTAGTTAAAGACATTGCAAGCCATTGGAAAGGAATGACTGAGGATATGCATAAATATGTAATCACACCTTTCAACATTTTCTTTGTGGTGTGGAAATACCAAAGGCTTCTCTCATGCAGTTGTTGTTATACTGCACAAGGCATTTTAGAGTGTGAAACTACCAGCGCTAACATTCCAATGCATTTCACTGTTTCTGAAAGCCCATAATTCATGAAGTCGCATCTTAAGAGTCATTATTTGAAGTGTGACAAGCTACACTGCGATTGAGCGACCTCCATGAAGTCACGCTTCTATCCAGTGGACGATATCCCACTCTTATGCCTTTTGAGAGCATCCAAGTAATGCGATTGCGAAAATTCGACTATGTGACTTGTCGTAAATCATGAATTACCTCACTAGTCCCTACATTGGTGAGGTGGCCTCTTGAAAAGGTTCTTCTCGTGCATGGTTACACTGCATTGCCAGATCGATCAGATTGGTCATCTAATCGTGTGATTAATATAAATTCAAAGATGGATGATACTCATTACATGAAAAGGGGATGCTTGCCTTCCAATTTTAGAGATGAAATTATTTACCACTAACGACTCAACTTCTGCAGAGCACTATGTGAGAGATGGGTGAAAGGTATTGTGTTTCCACTATAGAGTATATTGGAGTGTTTTTCAATGATGATATTATGTTTTGAGAAAAGAGGACAACTCAATTTATTTTCCCAAATAACATCAAAGTGACATTTGCAAGTAGTAGGGAGACTTGTTGAAGTTATCGTTTGGGATGATAGGGAAGCACATATATTCGATAGGTGTATCATCATAGTTATTACATTAGATTCCAATCAATCACTTGGACATGAGGGAAACCCACCAACTAAAACTAAGGAGACAACATCCATTCAGAATGTCTTATGTTTGTTCCCACAAGAATATTTCTATTCCGATGGTGGTCGGTGTTATGAAACCAGCTCAAGAAAAGATAGAAAAAATAGATCAACGCCTTAGAATTCAGTCTCTTCGAGGTGGAAACCTCCTTTACATTACATAAATGAACAATTCTTC